>JAJJMA010236455.1:0-12323 GCA_023529015.1 Papaver nudicaule
CCTGAAGTCTCTCAGAAACACCCATCTAGCGAGGATTTTGCTCCTTCGTCAACCGCCTTCTTCAATAGAGCTATGTCAGCAGCTTTCTTCTCTGTCTTCTCAGTCAACTTGCGAAGTTCCTCGGTCATGGTGGCATAATGTCTCTCCTCTTGTGTCACCAAATCCTGGGTGAATTTGCCAACAGCAGCACGCCTTCTTCGAATAAACTGAATTCTCGCCTGAAGCCACAACAAATTAGGTTTGAAGTCTTTGAATGAAGCGAACAACTCTTCTGCTTCATCTAACTTCTCATCTGTCGTCTCCGTGAGAGGAGTAGCATACATCTTCGAAATCAGACCCATAAGATCAGCCACGACACCAGCAAGTGTATTCAAGTGGTCACGCCTTCCTGCAGTGATGAGGTGACCATAACGGGCCCATATCCTCCTATATAGTGGGACGTGTTCCTCAGGGACATTAAATCCTTCCACTAGTATATGACCAGGGAGAATTATCTCATGAGGGAG
The DNA here is from genome assembly GCA_023529015.1 of Papaver nudicaule. Taxonomy (NCBI): domain Eukaryota; kingdom Viridiplantae; phylum Streptophyta; class Magnoliopsida; order Ranunculales; family Papaveraceae; genus Papaver; species Papaver nudicaule. The sequence continues at coordinate 507 of JAJJMA010236455.1, forward strand.
ATCATATGCCAAGCCAGCATGAGGAAACTCGCGAAGAGCCCACTGGGTGGGAGCATCCACGCCAGTGACGTCGATCTCTTCAGAAACTTGAATCTCTCTGATAACAATCTGAAAGAAAGGTTCAACGGAAACAGAAGTTTAATAATATGTTTCAAGCTATGATAAAAGCTTAACATAAAGAGGATAATTAAATTTACCTCGGTACTAGGAGGATTTTCGCCAGCAACGTTGTCAAAGTCTTCGTTAAGGTTGTGACCCGCACTTAACCTTTCGCCAGCAAAGTAAGTGTCATTCATTGCTTCTTTATCTCCAGAAGGCTGCAAGAGCAAACGAGATAAGAATAAAGTACTAAATATGTTATTTTGGATTGAAGAATTCAACAGAAAGTAACCTGTGTCACAGAAGACTTAGGGTCTGTGGAGCCTCCATTTTTATTCTGTTCAGTGATCATATCAGTAGCATTGGGCGGCGTATTTGGAGACGATTCTTCAAACACTGGGCTTCGCTCCGAGGGAACAAATGAGAACTTCTCAACTTCCGTAGCAGGTCCATCCTATATCAAATAAAGAAGAAAATCATTAAAGGAAGGTATATCGAAGGATTCACGACGTTATCTTGAAGATACAATTTTCTGACATCTGAATTCTTACGAAGAACGGCGAAAACTCAAAATCTGTACAAATCAGTAAGAGATATGAAGAAACTTTCTTCACGGGAGTTGTTCGTATGGGTGTCTACTATCACGTCCTAAAAGGGCTTAATTTTTGGAGCAACCTACTGCTCGGAATGATTTTTCTACCAAACAGCGTACAGACTGCGATGTTACTGGACGTGGCGTCACATTGTGGCACATGAAATAACGAGCAAAAATGCATGAAATTCAGATTTTCTTTTTCGAGGTGAAAGCTACTGAAATCCTCTTTCTAAATTGGGGTTAACCATCGAAATCCATCATCGGATGAAGATTCTATGGCCGTTACCGTGACTCGACGCAAAACAGAAAAAAATCTGACGGGAATTTTTACTTTCACACCAAAGTAAAAATATGAGCAATGGAACGGGGTCTTACCTTCATCCAATCTTGTGTATTAAGATTGGGGACTTGTTTAGCATTCAAGAGGTTCATCATAGAGTTGTTCTTCCCTTGGAGAAGCGATAATTCTCCCGAGAGGTGACTACCAAAAGACAAAGACATTTGTGTTGCGGGACTGGCGAGCTTTGAGTCAGGCGACGAACGTTGCTGCACAAAACATGGTGATAGAGCGTTAAGATCATCATACAAAAAGCTCATACAAGCATTCAAAGGTTCAAGGTAATTACCAAATCATTCATGTCTCCTATTTTTCGCTTAAGAGTGATATACTTGAGCAGGGAGAACGTTTCCAAGTCTTCTTTGGAAGGAACTGCCCGTACTTCTTTTGGGGAAGCCACGAAGTTCCTATATAATTGTACCTGGTCATCCCAGAACCGCCTACCTGCTTCAGTGACGGATGGCACTCTTTCTCCCGAGAGAAAAGATACTGGGCTAAGCAATCTGGTCCGATATCCTTTCATATTCTGTGGAGGAGGACCTCGCTGCGATGGGACATCCTGATCAAAACCCATCTGACGAGCTCCCCTGTCGACGTTATATGCTCTGACTACGTATGCTCCTGAGTCACTGATGCCAAGGACGTGCCCGCTGCAACTACTTATCATGAAAACTTGTTCTTCATCGGTGAGGTCGTTGTCTACAGAAAGAATCTTTGCCGGAATAATATTTGAACCAAATGAACGAAGCTGAGATACGCCTGCAGGGATTGAGGTCCATGGACGAAAGACTACTGCTGCCTCGTCATCCATGAATGCAAGAAAGTCCTTCGAGATAGGCTTATTCATCCAACGGACAATACGAGCCTGGTCTGACATAAGTTTATCTTTCGCAGACCCTTTTGGAGCATAACCAGGGTAATGCTCATACAACCAAGCTTGCACGAAATTTGTTGATACAAATGTCTCAACCTTTGCAGCACCATTCGACAATGTCATATTTGCTAACAAAGTGGAAAGATGGGTATACAAAGTACCAAGGAATAAAGAGCCAATGGGAACAGGAGTACCTTGTGCCAATTTTATGGCATACGGAATGAGTTCGGCCTTCAACTTCTTGTATTCATAAATATCTTCAAAGACGTCTTTTGATAACCAGAGCAGAAGAAATGCAGCAATTGACAATACCGAAACACCAATATTACTGGCTTTGGTCCAGTGCATCATCCATGAAGCATATGCATCGCCATGTTTATTCAGGGTTTCAACAATGATGATTAACTGGGTTTGTACGTTTCTTTCATCTGCACTCAAGCTAACTCTGAGTTCTCCATAAATTGGGAGTCTCAATAACGCTGCTACGTCTTCCAGAGTGATTACAAGTTCTCCCCACGCCAGTATGAAAGAGTTTGTACCACTACACCAGCGGGACAGAAAAGCAACTAAAGCACATTTATCTCTGATTACAAAGGAACTATCTGAACTCTTTACAGCATGAAAGATTCCAGCCTGCTCAAAGATGTTCTTAATACCTGGAGTGTCAAGTGTACTCTGAAGATACATGGACCAAGAGTTGATTTGTTTCTGCATAGAACGGAAAATGATACTGGAAGCACTAAAATCACCTCTCTGCATACGAAAGCGAGCTACACGTGATGGAGTAATAGCCATTGAAACATTAAGATTCCCTGGGAGAATTGTAGCTTGGTCCCGAGAAACTGCAGCTTGTGCTAAATTGGCCAGGCGACTTTCAAATTCATCATTAACATGAGGGAGCTCTTTCACGACAATGGTGGAGGTAATTTCATCAATGGCACGAGAAGAACTATGGGATTCAGTGTCAGTCATCATGATCTTTCAATCTACAAAATACTGTGTCTGTAGAAAAAGGGGAGAACAAGCAAAGGGAGATAATATTCACGTTTTTCTTTGAAGTCTGCGTGAGGTATATATGTATACCTACATATCACGCACGGTTTGGGAGTCCTAACCTAGTTAGGATTCCTGCTTGAATAGGGTTGGCCTTAGGCCCTGTTTGGACTTCATGCTCGTGGACAAGGCTTCTATGCGGATGTAGCTGGCCCATCAACTTGGTGCTCACCCTGGAACACTCAAGGTTCCATGCTGCGCAGGGGACTTAATGTTGATGGTGGTTTTTGGCGACGAGGTCACAGGAGTAATTTTGCATCAATCTCTGGCGTCCTGGAATGGCTCAAAGAAAAGGTATGAATTTATTTTATAGTAGGGATAAGATATTTAAATTACCATTAGCTGTATTTTGATGTCTCACGACCCTAGCCTAGTAGCATGGTCCACAATCCCTAGCCTATACAATAAAATACCTGCGCATACGCGTTAGCCTAGCTCATGCTCGAGCCAAAACCTTAGGCCATTCACGCCACTTAGCAAAGAAGGAGTATACACGGTCATTCTTGGCCTATGGCCTAAGCCTAGCCTTGCCAAGCTATCACGCCATCTACCTCTTGGCTGGCCTAGCTCAGCCCGCCACTAACTTTGGCCATCCTCCTTGTGGCTTTGCTTAGCTCTCGCCTAGCTTAGCCCGCCATTGACGTTGGCCACTACCTTCTTGGCTTAACCTAACCCGCCTTCTTCGCATTTGGCCTATGGCCTAGCTTAGTTCCCACCTAAGCCTAGTCCCACCAAAGCCTCACGCCACTGCCCATGTTCCTTGGCTCTTGGCCTAGCATTAACTCGCCATTGGCCTTGGCCGCCAACACTTTGGCCTTTATCTTTCACGCCCTGGCTTAGTTCCCGCCTAGCTTAGTCCACCATTAGCTTTGGCCATCCTCCTATGGCCTAGCTTAGTCCCCGCCATTGCTTCACGCCCTCTCTCTCTTTGGAGGCCCAAGGATAATCCCTGCCCTAGCCTTGGATGTCCATATTTCTAGCTTGCCCTAATCTTGGATATCCATGTCTTTGGCGCGCCTTGGCACTTGGGTGCCCACGCCACCTCCTCGACTTAATAATGGATACCCAGGTTATTGCCCTGGCCTAGTTTTGGAGCCCCATGACTTTGCCTTGGCCAAATCTTGGAGGCCCGAAGTCAGGGCGCGACTAAATATTGGTGGGGTTTACGGTTTTCCTTCCTTGTGCTCACGAAAGAGCCATGAGATCTTCTTCTCCCACGGGCTCTAGTTGCCCCCTTGGGACTAAGATATATTCTTTTCTAGTCTCCCCTCTACTTATGGGTCCCACTGATCCAAATCCTAGAGGATTATGGATTTTACTTAGTCCATAATACTCTAGTTTCCTAATCAAATTCGGAAATCTGACAGTTCTGCTCACGTATTTCTCCATGGCGTGATTTTTACAGCCCAATCCGTAAGGAATTAGGAGATGCTTCCTTCACGAAATATTTTCCTCTGTGAATTTCCTATAACATACTAAAAATTCAGATTTTTATCTAATATAGGCTGGCCTAGCCGATTTTACGAATGAACAACATGCAAACTGTACAGTAATCTGAAATAACATAAATGTTATTGTTCATCCTTTGAGCCTTATACCTAATTTCTTAATAAGATTATCATACCATATAACATGGCTTATTATGATCATCATGTCCTATCTTTAGGTCTTATATTGGCAATGCTTATGCATTCTTGATGATGGCTACGCTGTGATAGCATCATTCGTCTGTTTTTTCCTGATTATAGACTTGCTTCTATAAATCAGTGCTATAATTCTTAATCATGGCTCATGGCTATGACTTATATTATTTTAGACATTCATATGTCTTCATTACTCAGAGAATTGGTGCATTACATGCCACAAGCCAATTTCTCATATTTATGGCAAACCGAAAGTCGTATTTATTTGACTGTTGCCACAGAGAGTTGCTGAAATCCTCTCAGTCTAATTGGCGATTGCATAGCTCAATCCTTAGACTTACCTTATCTTATCTAATGGCGGTTGCTAGCTCAACCCTTAGATTTATCTCATTGGTTTAAATGGCGATTGCCCGGCTCAATCCTTAAACCAAATCTCAAAGAGATATTCAAAGCTTATCGCTTAATCTCTATCTTATCGCAAAGTCCTGAGTTTACCAAGTAATTGGTACGACTTACACTTAGTCATCTTTGACTTAACAAATCTTAACAAATCTTATCAAATCTTACGAGAATCAAGTAAGTTACATGGGGGGATATTCTTTTAGGGTTTTGGTTTGGCGGTCTACGGCACGTGTGATTGCAACGGCTCAATCACTCAACGGGAAAGAAACTAAGTCGTGTGAACGTTGCTGAGAAGATGGGATAGAGTAGTGGGCGGTTCATTCTTCCCTAATAATAGGCGCAAGACTTTCCCCACTCACTCCACACTCCCACTCTTCCACTTCTTCCACTTCTTACGAGATCAGTTGGAATTCTATTGCTATAAATAGGTCACTCGACCAGTTTGGAAACAACAAGTTCTCCAGCAAGAACAAACAGTTTAATTCAGTGCAAGTTTAATCAATCAATCTCATCGATCATTGATTAACTCTTCTCATTCAGCATTCAATATCTAGTGAGAACTGAATATTCAAACTTCTTTAGCAATTCAATCATCAACATCACAGAAAATCATAGCAATTCTCTGATCTCATCTTTCTCTGCTTCCCTCCCTAAACCAACCCTAAAATCCTCTTCTTGTAACTGAAGCAATACTCGAACGGCCATTTCTTGGTTTAGGCGAGTCTTGTTCGATCTTGACCTCTCGAATTCATTACCATCTTTTATTACATCATCACACTTCATACTTTACCCTCTAAATTCTCTTTATTGTTTTACACCTAAAACACCTGGTTATTGTTATTCTTGCGTTTGTTAACATTAGTCAACATCTTGCAAATAGAGCTGTCACTGAGTGACTGTGGACCACTAAGCAGTTTCCCTGTGGGTTTAACATTGTAAAGATCGCAGATCCTCCCAATGAGACATGGAAACCCAAGGTTCTTGCCATTACCAGTCATTTCCCTCATGTAAAATACAATCATATTACACAAGTTGACTTTTTGTCCGCTCTTCAAATAGTAAACCAATTCTGCAAAGTCGTGACTCCATACAGAGTTGACCATCATGGAAGGACATAGGTTAGTAATACCCAGTTTTCCAAATGCTTTCAACTTTATAGATAGATCTTCTGTTGGAAATTTCCTAGTCCAAGAAATTTTTTGACCTATCAATTCCATGGAGATTTTCTCACTGGTTGGCCTCATATTCCCAGATCTAGGTAGGATAATACCTTTGTTGGACAGACCTGTAAGAGATTCTATAAGAGCACAGTTTATATCCATTACTGTTTTCCCAACCATTGTTTTGAAGCATGGGTTATTGTCATTGGTTCCATGAATGTTGGCATAGAATTCTTTGACAGTTTCCTCATACGCTTCTCCATGACCATCAAATATGCTACCCAGATTAAAGGCTTTTGCATATTGTACCACACTTTTAAACCTTTTAATGTTCACCAGTTTCCTTTCTAGAATAAGAGCCCTATCCTTGATAGTAAGATAGGTATTATAACACTCTTTGTTATAGAAGGTGATTCCTGAGTTTGAATCATGGTGATAGTTGTTTTTCCTTGGTGTGGAGCTCTCCTTTGGTGGAATCAAGGGATTCGCCATTGGCTTTCCTCTAGTTCTTGTCATAATTCCATAAAGTTTGATTCAAGAACTGTATTTAACCCTTAGAGTAGTTCTTGATGTGAGTCTTAAACAGATCTGGAAGACTTGTCGCGATTCAGGAGATTTTCTGATACACAAACCTAGGGCACCGGTTCCCGAACCTCACGGAGGCAGAATAAACTGTCTCTGAGTGGTGCGGTATCTCGGATATATATAGGGGACTGCAAGCCCTGATCACGAGATTCTAGTTGTATCAGAATTCGGATTTACTCAAAAATCCTAGTTTTACCTTAATACAAATTCCTGTTTGCATGGGACTCCTAAGAGTTTATACAAAACTGAAATTGTATGTGTTTCCATTTTAGGAAACTAAGGTGTTTCCCTTTTTGAGATAATATTGAAATAAAAAGAAATTAAAGGTTTTACTCGTTTTAGCAGAGAACTTTTCCTCCTTATTTTGTTGTCGTGATCAAGTCCTTGTTTTCTCCTTGATCGTCTCCACTTGGCGAGTGGTTATGCAATTAATTAATTTCCTGATCAGTGCCTTTGGTGCAAGCTTGGGTGGCGTACCTTCCAGTAAGCAAGAAGCGGCCATTGGTGTTCAGAGTTGAATCCGTAATATTGAGTGAGGTGGAGCACTGACGCTTTACGAAACAATGACCAATCCAGTGGTAACCGGCAGCAGCAGTCGGTAGAGAGACGCCAGGGGAGTTGATTGTATTCTTGTTCTTGGTGTAGATCTGAACGTCTCCAGTTTTGGTGTAGGACATGTGCCTTCCCGTCTTATATGTCCTCTTAACGTGTTTATTGTGGAGATCCCATACTCTAGGTATCCCCTTATAGAAAATTCTTCTAAATCATGATGATTGCGCCAAGTCCCCAATCGTTAAAGAAGGTATTGGATCTAAAATAAACGAACTTTGATGAAGTTGTTCACCTCGTCGTTTTCACTGAGTAGTTAAGTTCTAGGAGTACTTCGTCGTAAATTTTGCGGTTTGTGCTTTGCGTATTCCCTGGTGTTTGCGTCATATCTCTTAGCTCGTTCATCGCATCGCTATGAAATATTGTCACATAGTAGTAATCATCCAGGAGAGTACTGTGTCAAAATATCTCTTCCAAATTCCTCATAGATTTTCTGCAGTATTTTCCGTGGTTTTGGGAAGCGTCCTCATCTGTGAGTTCTTCTTACGCCGTGGTGTTTGTGCCGTATCTCCCAGTTCCCATATTGGATTATCATGAAATTTTAGTATGTTCTCGGAGACATGTAGAGGAAGGTTGTGTCCAAAAATCTCCCCAAGATTCTTTATACGCTCCTCGCAGTGCTTGTTTCTTTTCGAGTATCATACTTAGATTTTCAGCAGCTTTTACCTTTATCCACGATGTTCGTCTTCTCACATGATTGATTAACCAAAATATTTTTTGGTTTTCGTGTCCACGGGAGATGGTGTACAAGGATCCCGTTAATGTACTTGTTGTGGAGGACACTGAGATTCCAAGGAATGGAGATGGCCCAAGTCTTGAAGTTGTAGAGGCTTCTTCTACTGAAAACGTTTCTGTTGTTGTCAGCAAGGTCGTCTCTGATGTTGTGGAAGCAATTGATTCTTCGATCGAGAAGGTGTTTTAGATGTAAAATAATAAAGAGAATCTGAGGGGTAAAGTGTGAAGTTGTATTGGTATTCGAGAGGTCGAGATCGAACAAGACTCGCCTAAACCAAGAAATGGCCGTTCGAGTATTGCTTCGGTTACAAGAAGAGGAAAAATAGGGTTGGTTTAAGGGAGGGAAGCCGAGAAAGATGAGATCAGAGAATTGCTATGATTACTGTGATGTTGTGAATAAAGTTGCTAAAATAATGCTTAAGGATGCAAGAATGGATATTCAATTCTCACTAGATATTCAATGCTGAATGAGAAGAGTTAATCAATTATCGATGAGATGAACTGATTGTACTGCACTGAATTGATTCTGATGAACCTGATTTCCAAGCTGGTCGAGTGACCTTTTTATAGCAATAAAATTCCAACTGATCTCGTAAGAAGTGGAAGAAGTGGAAGAGTGGGAGAGTAGAGAAAGTGGGACCACCTGTTAAGAGTCTTGTGCCTAATAATTAGGGAAGACTAACAACCCACTTTCTCATCCCATCTTTCTAGGAACGTTCACACGACTTAGTTTCTTTCCCGTTGAGTGATTGTGCCGTTGCAATCACACGTGCCGTAGACCGCCAAACCAAAAACCTAAAGAACATCCCCCCATGTAAATATGACAATGGTCAAGTAAATATGACTCTTCTTATGCCATAAATATGAGAAATTGGCTTGTGGCATATAATGCACCAATTCCCTGAGTAACAGAGACATATGAATGCCTAAAATAATATAAGTCATAGCCATGAGCCACGATTAAGAAATGTAGCACTGATTAGAAGCAAGTCTATAATCAGGAGAAAAGCCAGGTTATGCTAACACAGCGTAACCATAACAAAAAATGCATGAGCATTGCCAATTCAAGACCCAAAGGTAGGATACATGAATAATAATAAGCTATCTTACATAGCATAATAATCGTAGTAGGAAGTCTCCTATAGAATGTATAGGGATGGACCATGGCGTTAGGCCATGGTAAGATTTCTAGACGGTTTGCACGTCACTTACTCTAAAAATCACCCAGATCAGCCTATATTTCCTAAACTCATGAATTTTTAGTATGTTATAGAAAACTTGCAGATGAACAACTTTCATGAAGGAAGTTTTTCCTAAATCCTTACGGATTAGACCGCATCCATCGTTCTTTACAGTAATTCGCAATCTGTCAGATTTCCGAATTTGATTAGGAAACCAAACCATTATGGATTCTATAATCAATTAGGATTTGGAATGGTAAAGAGGGACATGCCCTATAAGTAAGGATGACTTAAGAATTAAGAAGTGGTACCATGTCATTAAGCTATGGCCGCGTGATAAAAGTGGGCCATAGTATTAGACCATGGTCGATCAATAAAAGTGAAGTCGTGGCATGAGCCACGGCCAAGCAACAAAAGTGGGGCCATGGCATAAGCCATGGCCGAGTAGTAACAGTGGGGCCGTGGTATAAACCACGGGCAAGCAATAAAAGTGGGGCCATGGCCGAGTAATAAAAGTGGGGCCGTGGCCTAAGCCACGACCAAGCAATAAAAGTGGGGCCATGGCATGAGCCACGGCCAAGCAATAAAAGTGGGGTCGTGGCATGAGCCACGGTCAAGCAATAAAAGTGGGGCCGCCTAAGCCACAACCAAGCAATAAAAGGGACGGCGTGGCCTCAGCCACGACCAAGCAATAAAAGTGGGGTCGTGGTATAAGCCACGACCAAGCAATAAAAGGGGGGGTCGTGGCCTCAACCACGACCAAGCAATAAAAGTGGGGCAGTGGTATAAGCCACCACCAAGCAATAAAAGTGGGGTCGTGGCATGAGCCACAGAGAAGGTATAAAAGTGAGGTTGTGGCCTAAGCCACGGCAAGCTATAACCATGGCCGTGAGATTTAGGTGGAACCATGGTGGCCAATCCTTTTATCCCTATTGTAAATAAATTCATACCTGTCCTTGAGCCATCTTTGTCGCCTCTCTAAGCCACATCCAACAATGAAGCTAGGAATTGATGCAAAAATTACTCTTGCAACCTTCTCACCAAAAACCACCATCATCATTTAGTCCCCTACGCAACATGGAACCGTGCGTGATGCAAGGTGAGCATATGTTGTTGAACAAGTCAACGAAACTTTATCTTCACACTTAACAGTCCACTGTCACTCTACTGTCTTGCGAGTATATCTGAGTCAACTCCTTTTATGCAGGAAACAGTTACTCTTGAATTTGAATTTCTAAAACCCTAGAATTCAAATTGCTTCGTGCCTGTAAATATATGCATACAGGATAAACACCGTCAACCCATTAATCACACTTTTTTCATTACTTTCAAATATCTCTCTTCATCATGTCAAGTAGCAGCATTAGTGATATTCCTCAGAGTCGATTCACCAAGCGTAAGGCCTAGATTCCCAGCTCTGTAAGTAGCTTTTCATTTGTGTTTTCTTCATTTTTTTTTTTCCAGAAAGATATTAACTACAAGTTAATTGTAGAATGGAGAAGACAGGGATACCAATACCAGCAACCCACGAAACAAGGTACTAAGGGTGAATAATCCTCCACTGGTCGATCCCTTTCCTTATCCATCATTGTCAATCAGATTCCAAACATCTTCTTACTTCTTTATTCCTTGCAGTCTCGCAAGAAAAGTGTTTGTGCCCCTCCAAGGAAAGTGATTGAAGCTTCTCAATCTCCTACTTATAGCCCGGCTTAGGTCGTAGACCTTGAAGATAATGTTCCTCCTGATAGCAACATCAGGCATCCGTCCATGACTGCTGAAGTAGCCATTAATGAACATTACAGTGCAAGTCTCCCTTTTGATCCCCAGATGCAATCCCTATCTCGTGAGCACAAGTGTGTTTGGGGCTTCTTGGTTCAAAGAAAACAAGTTTCCCTGTTGTTTTAGGTATAAAACAAATAAAAGGATCTGAGGGGTAAAGTGTGAAGTGTGATGATGTAATAAAAGATTGTGATGAATTCGAGAGGTCAAGATCGAACAAGACTCGCCTAAACCAAGAAATGGCCGTTCGAGTATTGCTTCAGTTACAAGAAGAGGATTTTAGGGTTGGTTTTAGGGAGGGAAGCAGAGAAAGATGAGATCAGAGAATTGCTATGATTTTCTGTGATATTGAGATAAATATTGCTAGATAAGGATGAATATTCAGTTCTCACTAGATAATAAATGCTGAATGAGAAGAGTTAATCAATTATCAATAAGATAAACTTGATTATACTTGCACTGAACTCGTTAAACTTATCTTGGATGAGAATGAGATTAAGATGATTTCCCAACTGGTCGAGTGACCTATTTATAGCAATATATTCTCAACTGATCTCGTAAGAAGTGGAAGTAGTGGAAGAGTGGGAGTGAGGAAAGAGTGGCGTCAGTTGTTAAGAGTCTTGCGCCTAATATTAGGGAAGACTAACAACCCACTACCTTATCCCATCTTCTTAGCAACGTTCGCACGACTTAGCTTTCTTTCTCGTTAAGTGATTGTGCCGTTGCAATCACACGTGCCGTAGACCGCCAAACCAAAACCCTAAA
>JAJJMA010236462.1:0-10704 GCA_023529015.1 Papaver nudicaule
ATTTTCAACCAATTTACACGACCCGACCCAAGCTTATAAATCTTCGTAAATTTCGATTTTTTCTGCAATTATAAAGTTTACAAAAATTTCAGTCGGTATCGGATCCAGCTTCTTCGTTACACAGTTCAGATTAAGAGCAACATTTCCAATCTGGTTCTTCATCTCTGAAACTTTTACATCGTTTCAAAGCTTCATCTCTCACACTTCTAGTTGCGAGTAAGTTCTCTCTCTTTCTTTTGTATCAAAACTAAAACCTTCGATAGCTATAGAGATGATCATGCTGTATAATTCTGTACAGAGATTATGGAGAGATAATCATGATTCTTAAACTCATATTTATGGATATTTATTATTGGTTAGGGTTTATTTGACCTAATTTGAAACACTTTAACGTTTTTGTGCAACGCTTAATCACTGTTTGATGAAATGCCTTAAATAAGACGACTAAATTGATTGTAGTTTTGGGATTTATAGAGGTTTTGGTAAGTGGGTTGTATACAGTTAGAGTAATGGGTTCTCATTATATTGCTTTATTATTACTAGTGTTTTGTGGTTAATCCAACAGAAATTAGACTGTAGGCAAGTCCTGTACCATTACAATTACAATTGGGACCGATGCAAAGTGTGGCCTCTGCCGGTTAACCAGTTGAGAGGCGCTATGCCATTTTATTGCCATAATAAATGTTACGAGTATGGTCATAGTAATTTGAAATTTGCCAGATTTCAAATTGGAAAGTATAGGAAATCTTAGCCTATGGGTTCATTCAGCGTTTGGTCTAGATTGTCAACGTACTCCCTGTTATACTATAGTGTTCGAGCATTAATAATAAATTTTTTGGTGTTTGGTTTTTCGAGCATTCATGATAATTTTTGCCCCTCTCCCTGTCGTAGCTGCTGTTCGTCATTCAACGATGTTTAGGTTCTTTTAATTTTGTTTCTCCGTCGGACCCCCACCGTGGCAGCGGTCATCTAATTTTGAAGGTTTTAGAAAAATGGAGGAGAATACTGAACGAAGAAGAAAAGCAGAAACTGAAATACTTGAAAAAGTCAGGGTCACGATTTCTGCCATTAATGAATCAAAGCACGTTGATGAAGTTATCGTCGCTCTTCATTCTATGACTGTTCTTCTGTTTCCTATTGATTCATCTCTTCTTGCTGGTTAGTCATCAGATACTACTACTTTGAACTTTTTTCTTCCAGTTCAAAGGTCTTATGAAGTACTGATTGAATATTTATTTTGAATTGCAGGAAGTATTGGTAACCGTTTCAGAGATAAGGTTAGTGAATTTTCTTTTGGTTCTAGTACGAGTAAGTGAAATTCTCATAGTTTGATGGTTTTGAGTTAATTTTTGACAAAATTGAGCTTTGTGTTTAGGTTATTGAGGTTGGAGCTTCTTCTCCTACAGGGAATGATGAATTGAAGGATGCTTTTTATCATGGAGCTGCATTTCCCTCATTAGCTAGGGTATTGATACACAGTGAGTTCCTTATTAAATCATTTGGTATACCTTTAAGTAGTAAATCTGATGAATTTCTTTACCGGTTTATGTTTTTCGTTGAGTTTATAATAAAGTTTGCTGTATAATATCGAGTTCAGTTCTTATTTTGACCATTTGAGAAAAAATGAGACCAAAACCATCTCACTGGAATAAATGTAAAGTACTAGACTTCTTGGTCAGATTGGTAGACGATGTGGTGTATAAGTTCAGTTAGTGAACTAGGGTATCCATCTTAGCTGTGGACGCAGGAGATGCACATATATGCTGCTCTGGAGTTCATATTATTTGTTTGTGCTAAATAGCACTCGTGATGCACTAGTTGTTCATGTAGCTGTACTTTTTCACGTATCCATGGGCTTTTGTGTCTGCGTAGGGTTGCTGATTCTTAATTTATTAGGTATATGCAAATTTAACAAAGCACGGAGAAGGTGTTTTGCAGTGGATCTCTAATTAGTCTTAGGCTTTAGGATCATGTAGTGGTTTATGATCCTAAAGCCTAAGACTAATTAGAAATCCACCATACTCATCCAAGTCCGTAGATTAACAAGCTTACCCTCCACTAATAACAAGCTTCGTTTTCCCTCCCATAACCAGATTGTCCACCAATTTGAATCGCTACTGTTTATGCAGATATTTCTACGAATTGGTTGGCCTGTTTCCCGATTTCGGCAAGGAACATCGTCTATGATTCCTTCTTTGTTAATGGACCTCCAGTTGAGGTTTTTCAAGCTGTGGTTCCTGGCTTATTGCAGAACCAAAATGAAGATACTGACTTTAATGCTGTTTGCTCAAATGCAGAAAGGTACATACTGTGCATAACCTAGCTTTCCTTTCTCCTTTTATCAGGCTAAGAAGCTGTGCAAATAATTGTTTGAACTCGTGATAAACTATATATTGCTGCTCCATGTGATTCTGTGAAAGTATTTATCGATATGCTACTGATAAAGATACTTGCATCCGGTATGCCGAGTTTGGTCTGCGACATTTATCCTGTACTAGTACCTTTTATATAGTGAATGATCTTTTAACGTTCTATTTATGGTGGAAGTCTAGTATTCGATAAATTGCTTTGAAGCACCTTTTATATAGAGTTTTATTAAATTTCCATTTTTCTATGTAATTGATTGTAGGATACTAGTACTGTGTTTGCTTGAAAGGAATGGAGTACTACAAATGGCTAGAGAATTTGGTCATGCTCTCAGATCTAAAGAATGTTCTGGTGAGCGCCATCCAGATATATGTAGAGTGGCGCAGTTAATTGCATCTATTCCTGATAAAGCACGACTCAATGCCCGAGGACCACTTTCTTCACAGTATCCTCAAATGCTATTCAATGAAGAAAACTGCCTTAGTCTTATCACAGTTATGAATATGGCAATCTGATTGATGTCACATAAACCGTTCAAATTTGTTGGTTTTGCCAATCCTTTTTGATGTTTATCCTTCACAGAATATTTTTAGCCTTTTCTTCAAACAGGTGACTATTCAACTTCTTGCTGGAGTAGAAGAGAGGGGACAGGAAATTCCTGACGAATCATATGGATTGGGTAGCAATATCGTCGACGGTACTTGCTTATTTGTTGGAGAATCATTTGCTCGCATTTCCCGACGTGGTTCTACAGGTACTTAACACTAGGTCAAGATTGAGAAATTACTTCTCATTACAGTTTTCAACATGTAGGGTAGATTCGACGCTAGGTGAATAGGAATCAGTTTCAAACTTTCGATACTGTTCTGGACCTATTTAGAAGAAACTTAACCTTTATAACCCAAAGCAGTTAGATTTCATGTATCTACAAGAGGTTAGATGACCTTACTTCATCTACAAGCCACAAGTACCACTTCTCTCTTTCGTATTCGTGTTCACTGTTAATTGGGAAAAGGTTAGATGAAGTCATGAAGAATCCTCCTGCAGTTTTCATCTTCAGTTTGAAATGATTAGATGTATTGTCTTGCAAATATTGAGTCATTCAGTCGAAGAAGTTTATTCTTAATTGCTGTACTGATAGTGATCTTTTGACTCATATCTCCAGATATTCTGTTGGCTGAAATAATCCCTCAAATTCTTAATCATGTCCGGAGCTGCTTACTATCCAATGACAATTCTGTTGATTTCCGTCGGGTGATGTCAAAACACAAGTTACACTTATGGCCACAGATGATGGTGGCGATAAGAGACCCTTATGCCACTGAAAGATTGTCAGAGCAGTTGTTGCGTATGCTGGCGGTTGAACATTCAAGTGACGTTGAATCTTATTGGGTTCTCTGGATTTTGTTTCATCAAGCTTTTAGGAGTCAACCATCTATAAGGTTAGTCGCATTGTTTACGGGGTATTCCTTCCTTCCTTTAAGAAGAGATATAGTTTCCATAAGACTATGTGATTATCAGTTAGCCAACCTTTTTCTCTAGGATACAGTGTGTATTCTTTTCGATGAGTTTGCTTTATTAAGTATGATTTCGTATGCTTTTGTTTTATTAATTTGTTTGAATGGGCGGGATGCATATTATATTTTAAACTGTCTACCTTTCCTAGAAACGATATTTTCATTTCCCTAACCATGTATCCTCTCAAATAAGCAGGATTTCTATATCCCTTTCATTACTAGATATCAGATATGCTGTCCAATTCAGCCTGCATGAATATCCATATTTGAAGGGTATTCACTTGTCTTTGATCCCTCCTTCCCTCCCTCAAATCCTGGTAAATTTGGTTAGTTTGATGAATTTGACGTTTACAGTGTGTCTGTGTGGTGTGGTGGCATGAACAAAATAAGAATCCTTATAGAAAAAGCATAAGCATCTTTCAGTGAATTCTCATGTGAATTTTGTCCGATTGCTGCATGCAATCTGGTACTTTCGTACATCTACCTTTGTGTCTCTTCTCCTTTCTGTAATATTTTCTTCTACTTTTGTGTCCCCTCTCCCTTCTGTATTCCTTTCAGTGAAGTGTTCAGCACGTTCACACAGTATTACACATTGTGATTTTTCTCTTACCTCACTTATTCAGGGCCATGTTTATAGACAAGTTTTTACTTTGGAAAGTTTTTCCTGTCTGTTGCCTGAGATGGATTCTCCAGTTTGCCGTTCTTGAATGCCCACCATGTTCTGTTGGACTGACAAGGGGTGAGAGTTCTCAAGGACTCATAGAGCGGGTGCAGTGCCTTGTTAGGGTATGGTCCAAGCGTGAATTTGTGCAAACAGCTTCAGTGGAGCAGCAAGCTTGTATCCTTTTACTTATATACATACATGTATCATCTATCCAAACATCTTCAGAGTTCTTTACTTAACCTAGCAATAGCATCTTAAATTGTATGACTACTTTATCGATGAGCTACATTTCATTTTCCCATATTATGTGTCTCCTTCATGGAAGAAACAGATATAACCGCCGCTGTAGGCCTTTCCTTGGAAAAGATGTCTAAAGAAGAACTGGAATCAACCAAGGATGTGATGCAGTCAATACTCGAAGGAGTTAGCTGTAAAATTTCTTTCTATTGCTATAAAATCTGTGCTGCATGTTGTTTGAGTGTATTATTGTATATATTTTACCTTATTTTCCATTGGTGGCAGGTAGGCTGGAGAGCCCAGTTACTTTAGTGAGAAAAATGGCTAGTTGTGTTGCTCTAGTGTTCTCCAAAGTAGTTGACCCTAAAAATCCTCTGTACCTTGACGACAGTTGCAGTGGAGACACTATTGACTGGGAATTCGGGTTTGCCATAAGAGAAAAAGGATTTTCGTCTTCCCTGAATAATTTGGACAAGGTTGAAGAAAAAGTAGAGTTATCTTGTCTGTCTGATCCAGATAAGGCGGTCACTAATGCAGCACGTGTCAAAGATCAAAATAGTGCAAAGATTACAAAAAAGAAAGCAGCAAACATCAAGTTGATTGATCCAGATGAGATTATTGATCCGGCGGCACTAAACTTAGAACAGGCATCTGATGGAGAAGATGATGCTGATAACACAAGCGAGAATTCTGAAACTGCAAGTGATTCGTCTTTACAGCCATACGACATGTCAGATGATGATGTAGACTTGAAAAAACCAATCTCACAGCTTATTGACATTGTTGGTGCATTACGGAAAACTGATGACCCGGATGGAGTAAGTTCATTTTACCAGTCATTAATGATCTGAACCATTATAAGATCCGTTTTGTCAAGCAATCATTAGGGGTCCATTATATACATATACTAGCATATTGGTTGCCACGTACAATAGGAATTACGAAGAAATGCAAATCGTTGAAGAAATTATTCTATCTTTATCTAGTAGTATTTCTTTGATTATAAATGCGGCCTTCATTTTGCAGGTAGAAAGAGCTTTGGATGTTGCCGAAAAGCTAATAAGAGCATCACCTGATGAGCTTCAACATATTTCAGGGGAGCTCGTCGAAGCATTTGTACGAGTTCGTTGCTCAGATTTAACTATTGAAGGAGAGGAAGAATCAGCAGAAGGAAAGAGGCAAAAGGCGCTGGTTGCATTGGTTGTCATGAGTCCGCTAGAATCTCTGGGTGTCCTACACAAACAACTATACTCACCTAACGTGGATGTCAGTCAACGCATTCTTATACTTGATGTCATGACAGATGCAGCACAGGAGCTCTCAAATGCTAGAAGCATGAGAAAAAAGCATCAAAAAAATACCCTAATATCAACCTATTCAGATACCCAGCCATGGTACTTACCTAGTGACAGAGGACCGTCTGGAGCTGGTCCCTGGAAGGAGGTCCCAGAATCAGAAACTCCACTAAGTTGGTCATACCGTTATGAAAGAGAACTCCCACTGAAGCCTAGTCAGACCAAGTTAGGCAAATCACGTAGGTGGAGCCTCCACTCAACAAGATCACAAGAAGATCAGCATGAGTGGTCAAAAAATAAATTTCCAGTATATGCGGCTGCTTTTATGCTCCCAGCAATGCAAGGCTTTGATAAGAAAAGGCATGGTGTTGACTTACTTGGTGGGGATTTTGTTGTCCTGGGGAAACTTATCTACATGCTTGGTGTTTGTATGAAATGCATAGCTATGCATCCCGAAGCTTCAGCATTGGCCGCTGCCCTCTTAGACATGTTGAGCTCTAGGTACTGAATCACCGTGAATATGTTAGAATTTAATCCATGGATACTCAGAGTTTAGCTAGATGTCCGATTTAGTTCGATGGAGATTTTTATGTTCTTAATTGTTGTCTCATGCAGAGAAGTGTCACATCACGCAGAAGCATATGTCAGAAGATCTGTCCTCTTTGCAGCTTCGTGCATAATGGTTGCACTTCACCCCTCATCCATAGCATCAGCTTTGTTCGAAAGCAATACAGGAATTTGTCAAGGGCTTGAGTGGATACGCTCGTGGTCCGTACGCGTTGCAGAATCAGATACAGATACTGAATGCTCAAGTGTAAGAATTTTTATAAGCTCAGCTCACATTTCAGATACCCGTTTCGGTTTCTTTTACATTATCTGTTGAGTCTCTTGCATGGATTTAGGTTTGTAGTTCCTGATCATTGTGTGGAACCCTGTGTCATTTGCATAAATTCTAGACAACATATAATTGCTATTTCTATCTTTTAATCCTTCTACTACACATTACAAATTAATTCAGACAATATAACAGTGGTCCATATTTGAACCTCTTGCCAACCATCTTGTGGACACAGTTTCGATGGGATTTTTTTCCTTCCAGTGGATGACGTGTTTAAACCATCTCAAGATTTCTTTATGATCGCCAATTAAATGACACTCTCTACATGTTTCTTCTTGATGGTTAAAGAAATATCTCTTTCTACATGTTCAGATGGCTATGGGATGCCTCAAACTTCATGCTGAAATGGCACTACAAGCTTCTCGCGCTCTCGAGTCCACTGATTATACTTTCAAGACAACAGCTGCCGGTATCTCATCAGATTTAATGAAAGGCGTTATCAAACTGCCAACTTCTGGTATGCAGTTCAGATTTTGATTGGGTAATATGCGGATGTAATCCTTCCACACTTGCTGATCATTATCTATTTATTCAAGGACCAGTAAACCAGTAAAACATAATAGCCAACAACAAATGTAACGACTGCACTTGTAGATTTCCACATGTATGTATGTGAATAGAAATTTTGTTTGTTCATTTCCACCAGCATATATGAACAGAAATTCTGTTTTTTTTTTGGATCAAGTGAGATCATTGCACAGTGTAGGGGTAACATGTTGAGCTAAAAAAGCACTTGCATTGGATTTTTTTATTTTTTTTGTTTGCATTGACCATTTCTGTTCCTTACAAAACCGAGTAATATGAAAAAGAGACTACTGAACATTAATATCCAATACTTGGTTGGAAGTACTGGGTTTAGGAATGGTTATATATAGAACTCCATCTTTCACTTCTGCCTTTATTTTCTCGTATTCAACATACTCTGGCAATGCAATCCTATAGCTGTACTTTCCGTAGCCATTTGCAGGCCAAACTTCTTCAGGTTCAGCTTCACCTTCAGCTTCTCCTTGTTCAGTTTCTTCTTTCTTTTTCACTACCTTTTCTCCTTTTACTACCAGCATTTTCTCTTCCACCCAAACTTTGACATCACTCTTGGTCAGACCAGGCATGTCAAATCTCAACTTATGACCGTTCTCGCCCTCTATTATATCCCAAGGAGTCCTTCCTCTGCTGTAACCCCTATTACCGTTCTCCCTTGTCAGTGCTGCAGAATTGTAAGATGGGTCTTCCACTAGTCTCTCCATTGTATCCATCATTTGTTGCACTGTTCTTGCTGTTGGATATCTATCCCATAATCCTGCAAAGCAAAATATAAGAGTTAGTTAATTCGACATAGGTATAGTCTAACATTCACAGACCCCCCCAATATTCTCTCTAGAATGACTTGCCTATAGGTGCTGTAACTTGTGCAATTCTCCTTGGTTGAGCTGGTTGAGGTTTGCTTTCTTTCTGCAAGTGATCAAGGTTGCCTATTCTTTCCCCACCTCTAATTCTGACAGAGTTATCCCCTGCAGCCGCCGCAACCGGTCTAAAACTAACAGAACTTGGTGATTTAGAACATGCAGCATTTCTGTTACCCGAGAAAGGAACAGAAAGACTGATGAGGTTTGCTACTGATGAAGTAGACATTGTTCTCTTTCCTACCACTTAGAAGATTTTGCTCCTACCACTTGGAAGATTTTGCTAATTCAAAGGTTGGGTTGAAGGCTTGAAGCTACTTTTGATTGATTGATTGATTGCTATTGCGATGAGGGATAAGGTTTTCCATGGTGTATTTAAATAGATTGTTAGCCATTTCTAGAATGCTCTAGCCAGAGAATGGCTGTGAATATACAAGGTGACAAGCTGTGCACTGGTTTTTTCCAGATACTTCTGGACGGGAGTGAGAGGAAGTTCTTTATTTCCACCCAAAGTGGGTGTTTAGAGGAATAACCAGTTACTTAAACCGGTTCTATTACATCTCAGTCCCGGTTCTCAAATTCCGATTTAACTTTTATCAAATCAACTTATTTACAAGAGAATCTTTTAAATTCCCTGCTCTAAACCCCTAGATTAGGGCTCCCTTTTGGATCTGCAATCTCCCTCTAGGGTTTTGCAATTTTCTCTAGAGTTTTATGATGCAATTTCATTAGAATCAAATACACAGACCTAACCTTTGATCACTCAAATGTCTACTTCATCAACAATAAAAAATCTGATTAGTCAATCTCTTCCATTCTCATCATCGTCCAAGATAACAAATGCCAGTTTTCATTTACCTCCTTGCTCTAACAGTTTCAGACCTATCGGAAGGATTTCATTTTCAAACACCATGATCAAAGCAATTACAAGAGGAGGAGGCGGAGACAACAACAACGACAACAACCTTGATTACTTCCACAAATCAAACAAACCTAAACAGACAAAGCAATTTGACCTGCCAGGTCTGTCAAAGAACGATGTGAAAGCTTGGGTAGAAGAAAAGGGAACCGGAGACGTTGTTAAAGTGAAAGTGAATAGCAAAGGGAAATGTATTCATCAAGGTTTGATTACTGAATCACTTCCTAATGGTATGTTCCGAGTTCGTTTAGAGAATATTGAAGATGTGATTCTAGGTTATATTTCGGCAAAAATCAGAGATAATAGGATTATGATATTAGTGGGAGATAGAGTTGAAATTGAAGTCGATCATCGTTATGATTCATCCAAGGGAAGGATCATTTATAGAGTGGATAACAGGTCGAACAAGGCAGGGAAAAAGGCTAAAAAGGATCAGAAACAAAATAGTAGACGCCGCTCATAGAGACCGGATTGATGTTAATGCCTGTTTTGTATTGCTGTCAATGTGGAATGGTTGGTTGTGTAGTGCTAGATCCAAATTGGTCGATCGGGACGAAATTCCGGTGCGCATTTTGGTAGATTTCATGGTGAGTATGTGATATGTGCTGTGTGCCAATAATTTTTTTTTCACAGATTACAACTTTTTCAATACTAGTTTTGTGTGTGTTATCAAATTTGTGGAGTGGGAGCCAATCAGTTGCCACTTTCCGAAATGTTTTCAAGGGACATGACTCATGGAGACAGTAACTTTTTTAGTATGGATCCAAAAGAAAAACTGTTTAAACCAAAAGTTGTGACTGTTGATGTTTATATATTAAGCCCTTCTGGTTTTGTGGTTCCCTCTCTAAAACACTTCAAAGCATCCAGTGGCAGGGATCAGAATGACGAAGACATTCTCGGTGTGTGCAAGAAAAATCAGAGAACTCGAAGATGAACTAGACATAGCGAGGGATGAACTAGAAACATCAGCAACATTTCTCGATCAATATATATTATGAATACATTGTAAGGAAATGTAATAGGAAGGTTTTATTCCTGAGGAATCTACTCTCAAGAGAAAGAAAATCTCATCATCCTCATAAACCACCACAACAATATTACCAAATTGATCAGAAACTCTCCAAACTCGACAGTCGAATAAATGAAATAAGTATGAGCGACCTGGATCCTGATTCATTTTGTTCATGCAAAAAACTAGAAGGTCTTGACGATGTTAACAGGAGTACTGGATCAACATACATTGTAGATGAGTCATCTGAAGTGGAAGAGGCAGGTCTAGCCAATGGAGGAACAAGGCCGTCATGGAGCAAAAGAGTTGAAAAATGTAGCAATGAAATCACAACATGTTTACTGGTGATGTTTGTCCTGTTGTGTGCACTAAGTATTGCAAGTTTTTCTGATTACTCT
>JAJJMA010236470.1:4668-15992 GCA_023529015.1 Papaver nudicaule
ATCACCCCACATTCAAATAAGAGCAAGCAAAGCAAAGGGAACTTGCATCCAATGAACCCTTGCAATATACCCAGCCAATCAGGCAGGATAGCACAAAAACAGTTTACCCTAATAAAGAAACCCCTCAAATTAACATTCAAAACCTCATAACAAGTAAAGAGGCAAGGGGATACTAAATATAGTGAGTGCGCCACGCAAACTATGGTGGTAAGGCACAAGAAGCATGAGGTAGCAGGATCTCACTCGTATAAGAAAGCTAACCCGTCGTTTCCATGGGATTATCATCATAACAGAGAAGGGGCAAAGTATATATACTTTCATATAAATATGTTCTCTTCTATGATTCAAATCCCAGGAAAATAAACAGGATATCACACAAACAGTTTAGGGACAGTGGCTGGGGCAATGAACGCAAGAAAAGATGCAAGTTTGTTTGGGTCAGTCTCGACGAATCAAGGGATTTATGTAATAAAAATCAAATATCAGCAAGCAAAGCAACCAGGAAGAGAATATCTATGAACCCTAGCTTCGTCTATACACATGCAATGATTAAACACCCTGATTTCAGCAAAATCCATGAACAACTAGGCGGAAAAAACAATGAGAAAACCCTAAAACTAACAAGATCTTTATATTCACCAAAACCCAATTATAAAAAGAAAGCGTACATCAATCTTATAAAGCGTATGAACAAGAGAATAACGTGAAGAAGAAAGACTCACCATTACACGGCCGAAGCACCGACGAACGACAGCAACAGTCGCAACCGTCGCTTTCAGGAGAAAAGGGCTTTGAAGAAGAAGAAAACAAAATTAGAGATTTTCCTAGTACTAAAGGCTAAGTGATACTCAGAGAATAAGAAGGAAGAAAAAGAGAATAGAAGTAAATGAACTTATCAGTTTTCGGTTTCCATATATAGGATAAGTCAAAGGATAGTAACCGGTGCGAATTTCAAGGAGAAAAAATGCAACGTGGTAAAGAGGGGAGAAGAAACATGTCGTTACCATTCTACCCTTGGGGCAACCCAAACCCGAATGCAAATCGACAGGGGCAAACTGTTGGTACAAAGTACCCACCACCCACGTGTAAGCATCTGAGGAAAGGAAGTAAGATAAGCAGGGCAGGAGAGAAACACCGAGTGAGATCTGGGATCCTTATTCCCATCTCGAGTAAGGATCTGGATGGAGGGTTAAGATCAAAGGAGTCCTTATCCATCTATAGTGAGAATCCAGATGAAGGGCTGAGAGTCATCCACGACAGAGCTGATGGGACTAGACATCAAAAGACAGCTGTTCGGCATGGGGAACACCCAACTACCCACATTAAATGCCCGGTCAGAGAAAGTCAGAAGTCAAGAGACGCGTGTCAAGTTCTTGGCGGTAGAAAGAAGAATGAGCCGCACTCAGAAGAAGACTTCAGTTAGAAGTAAGCAAGATGTCGCAGACTCAGAGAAGAATGCCGCACTACTAAAGGAGGAGAAATGACCCCACCAGGTGTGAACACAAATGTCTGGAAACCGCCTTAGGACTCCTATAAATACTCAGCTCAGTGGAATGAGCTGAGGGTGGACATTTGAGTGCAAGATTGGGAGAAAGAAGAACCAAGCCATAACCTGAGAGAAAACTGTTATCCATACCATCTTGTAACCTTACTCAAAGTCATTAAGACTGAAACTTGTATATTGTAATATGATTACCACCTCCATATGAATGATCAATTATAACCTTTAGAGAAGTAATTTGGTGTTCTTATTTACTTATATAACTCATTGGATGTTACTCTTTAGTATTAAGTGAATCCAAGGACTCAATATCATATTTATCTTGTATGTTTGTGACTTATGACTAGGATAGTTTTATGCACAAACAACTCAAAACCACAATTAGTTGTCTTCTTTACATAAGTGTTACTAGTTCTCCGCAGAGTATACCCAAAATACTTACACCATTCACTTACGCCGAATACATATATACCCAAAAAAATTAAACTCAAAAAGTTTCCCACATATGATGACAGTGTGTATGTGCCCCAGAAAAACAAAACGAAAGGGATATCTATAGATCGGTATCAAACTCATCATCGGATGTATAAGGCAATTCCATGCGCCGCCATACTTTATATTCGTCGTCGTAGTTCTTACCCAGGCCGATTGGAGTTAGGTTACCCGGGAAGGCAACTCGACCACCTTTGGCGCTTAGGCCATTTTTAACGCTAATCAGTACTTCCTGCGACAAGCACAGCAACATTGGTTGTAACCCTCTTCTTGGGGGTCGGGTCTGGAGAAAACCAAACTGTCTTAGGACAAGGGCTGGGACATAGTAAGTTAGTTTCTTGAGAGATGGAAGCACAACATAGGAGGTTTCATCTGTAGTAGACCAGATCAGGGGATCGAAATTCCAGTGTGAAATTCTCCAAACGATGAGCTTTGCACAAACTGATCCACTTTTCCAGTCCCCAGCTTCTATGGCAGCCTGAATGTTTCCAATTTCCCATCTCCTGACGTCTCTGACAGATATAACATCATCCACACCGTACCTATGCATGTAACGTTCATAAAAATTTGAAAGAGGACCAGGTTGCATGGGCTCGTCAAATTCCAGAAAATTCATGTGCTCCAGTGCCCATAACTGCAATAAATATTTAAATTGTAGCGGAAACAACACGACAACATTTGAGAATAAAACAGGGTAATAAAACACTAAAACGTACCGCAAATAACGTTGGACAACTGAGATAACCCCTGCTTTCAAATTTATCCAGGGACACAAGCAATTGTCCTAGAACAAGTGGTACAATGGACATACCATTGAGATCTTGAATCAATATGGGCACAACTGCCAATGAACACATTCCACAACCATTGCTGAAGAGGAATTGGCCGGTAAAAGCAAGCACAAAAGCTCTACCCCTAACAATGGGATTATGGTGATCACGTAAGTCCTCACAGATCCAACGCACATTTAATTTCGAGTCGTTTATCAGATCCATGGCTTCATCTTCAGATATACAGAGGAACTTGGCTAAGTCTCTGGGAACTATAAGGGGTTCAGTAGGCGGCAGGACTATTTTATTCTTCAGTTTATAATCAAAGAGGAACAAAAATTCTTCAACGACTGGACATAAATCACAATCATTGATTCGGAGCACCCGTATTTCTTTCCTCCAGAACCCTGTAAGGTAATTAGGAATAGATTCTGGAATCTCTATTGTGGCCAAATGAACTATCTTCTTAAGACCAAACTCCTTTACAATTTTCCAGTCCGAGAGTGGTAGATGCCATAGCCAGTCACAAACTAGCGTCGCCGCCATTGTGAACTACTGCAGGCAACAAATGCAAGACTATGAGGTTAATTTGCAGAATCCTGTGTAATGTACAGGGGATTTCAAATTTATGTTTATGTCTGAATTAGTGAAATAACAGGGGATGTTTACGGCTTGATTGAATGCGACATGCAATAACAGGGGATGTTTACGGCTTGATTAAAAGGCACAATATCCTCTTCGTATCTGTTACGCAATCCATGGCTATGTGAAAATATAATTCACAGTTCCCAACTCTCTGTATCTATTATACATAGCAAGTTTGCAAGATTCAATAGTACCAAAACTGTGTGGTGTTGAGTCAGGAATATTAATTGAAGTTCTAATGTCTCAATTCGAACAATGGATTTCTAAGAACTAACTGACATGCAACAAATTGGTACAATGCTTTCAGCTGTGATAAAAATCATTTTCCATATGCAACCAATTAATAAGAGCAACATAAGATTCTTGCAGCTTCAGACTAGTAAAAAAAAAAAAAAAAACATGAAAATGTGATGGTAAAATCATGAAACCATTTTTGGAAGCTTCTTAACAAAAGTAAAGTAACAAAAGCATGAAACATCATGTCTTGCAATCAAACCCAATACAAATTTAGCTAACAATAATCTCTAGAATTTGGTCTAGAGAAACAACTGGCCTTAATAAGAACGTATTCATATCATCGCCGAAAGTCTTAATAAGACTTATAGATTCAATGACACTCCAAACTTGCAGTTGGTTCACTAATCTTACTTTGTGAATGCATTACAGAGGTTCTCAATTACTAAAATTTCCAGTGTAGTGTTTTTCTAGTGTGTTGCAATATGTTGTTGTTTTTGACTCTTCAGTCTTATGCAAACTTAATAGACAAATTGAAAGCCCATTTTGAATGATCAGGATTAACCAAACAAAAATCGAAAGATATTCTGCCAGTTACCATACCAAGGAAAAAAGGCCAATATTTCAATCGAAAAAAAAAAAAGGCCAATAAAGTAACAAATCCATACTACCATAACTAATTTTATCGTCAAAAACCCAGCAACTGTTTTTCTAATAGCTAATCGTGGTCTTATGAACGAATATGGTGGCATAATATCAGTTAGAGTAGATGGATGAGGCAGTTTTTCTCACCTTGAAACTGAAATTGCCCTTTTAGAAATCACTAAGCGCAAATCCGAAGGAAAATTGACAGGATGATGAGATAAATATTGATGTCGGTTGGGTTGCCTGCTTTGCGATGATCGTAGCTGCTTTTGGTGAATGATTCATAGATTTTAGTTTCAGGGAATACCAAAGGTCTCCGTCTAAAAAAATATACAGTAGCTACAAAGATTTGGTTTAAGGGGATACCAAAGCTTTAAAATATTGTTTCACGTTTTTTAAGAAAGTTAATTAGTAGACCTCACCCTAAGTGCATGTAGAGAAAATTGCAGCATGCTAGATATATGCGAATCTATTCTGCACAAAACGTGTTGACTATGGTTTGACCACAAATTATGAGAGATTTAATACATGATTTGGAAAGGGTTATTAGTCTAAATCAGTCAGAAAATGTTCCATCTCCATACGCATCATCCAACCTTTCATTATTACTACTCGTTTCTCCATACACTAAATTGTTTTGTAGAGTCTTCTCATGTATTAAATCGTGTCAGGTTAATTGAACTTCAAAAGTAGCACTAGTATTAAAGCAAACACCCATTTCAAATCCGTACAAACCAATGACTTATTCTTCTCTATATACTGTATTATATACCCATTGAAATATCATCAACTTGGACTACACCACCACAACCACAACACTAAGGATTATTTGCTTTGCTCTTTTCACAAACACTAATCACACAGGTTAATTGAACGCCAAAAGTAATAACACTGGTATAAGCAAAACACTAATCAAGATTTTAACTTGTACTCAAATTGAATAAATCGGCAACTAAAAATAGTAATTGAAGCAACCAAATTCCGAACTCCACAATAGCAAATAAAGGTCGACAAACATTACAAACATGATCGACAGACATTCATAGAACAGAAGGTGCACAATGATACAGAAGAGCATCGGAAAAGAAAAAAAAAAAAACAGGAAACTAATCTGCCATTAAAGAGCTCAACAAAGTGTGGAATTTGGCGAAGATAGAAGAACGCAACTGTTGGATTTTAGTAGTAGTTGTACCCCCTCGATCCCTCATGATTATTCCATTTGTTCCCAGAGATCGAGAATACCCAACTGATGAACTGCAAAGTTAACAAACTCTTGTAGTTCATCTGCAGTAAAATCATCAACATATTTTTTTCCAGCACCTATATCAGTATCGTCTTCTGCACATATCTCCGACCAACGTAAATTCTTCCCAGCATCAGAAACCTGATTGTCCTCTTCGGATGCCATTCGCATACTTAATCAATTTCTGTAGATCATCTAATGACAGTCTATCAGCAATATATTTGGCTCCTTGTAGGTTACTTGGTTTAATTGAATCCATCTTGGCTTTCTCCAGTTTCGTAACAGCATCCTTGGCTTTCTCCAGTTTAGTCTTCTCCATTATTTCAACTCTCTTCTTTTTCTTTCCAACCTCACACAACTGATTGCTTGATACCCTCTTTACCATTTTCGAACAAATGTTGTTATAGAAGAATACTAAGAATACAACTGGTCAGTGGGAACGAAATGCAAGTTATAGCAAAGGTTAAACTTCTTATACCATAAAGTTTTTGGGAAGTTGCTATTAACTGAGACCACCTCTCTTGTAACCATAAAAAAATTACGGCTGTCAACTCAAAAATTATGGAAAGGAATCTCAAAATAATTATGAAAATATCCATGCCCTGTCTAAGAAGTCAATCAGATGGATACTCTTGTACAAATAACCTATTGTTTGGTGATTTGCAGACTCTAGTGATTTGATAATTCAATGAAACATGAAAACTTTAACATAGAGGCCACAGAAGATATAGAAAACCTAGTGCATTGTTGCCCATGAATCCAGACACACCCCTGGTTTTCTAAGAAGAACAAAGTATTGACTCTACTGTATAGCTAGCCATCGGACCAATGACATGGTCATGGTGTTGTTTTTATTTCATTTGATTTTTCACAACACTGTATGTGTGTTCATATGCAAAGGCAGTGTAGTATGTAGCATATAAGCACATACGTTTTTTTTTTCGTATTAAAGCTGGACTCATCATTGGAGCATTCTTACTATCACACTATGATAATAATGAAATAAATAATACTTCCTGTAAGAAAAGAAAAATAAACACAAAGCGGTAACACACTCGAAAGAAAAAGTCAGTCTAAATAAGTGCATGCTCCATGCATAAGAAAATCACATCATGTTTATGCTCTGTTACATGGCGATAATCAATTCAGATTACAAGGTTCAAGCAGAATTTAATTTACACCGATCATGTTCGAAGTTGCACAGTAAATGATTTAAATCCTAAGTTCACATATTAATTCCCACAAAAACAAATCACAACTGAACTAATTCGCACATACAAGTCATCCGAACTAAGACAGTAACTGGAATAGCTTCTTCTTACCACTTATGTCATCATAAGCGAACCTAAACCAGAAAAATGTCAGTCAGAAATGAATAACAATGTTCTTAATGGAAGGATCAAAGAATCAAAAGACTCCGCAGGACCAATATTCAAATCATATAAATAAGAAGTATCAAAGCCTTAAAGAAAAGATATACGGTGATCTAGTGGTAAAGAAATTAAACGAACGGATAAAAGGTTCATCGGCACTTGAATACCAATTGCACTAATAAAAAAATGTTCAAATAAGTGTGTCCAGATGTCCATTATCCAAATTAGACTACGCTACCGATACTCATACAAACACAGGGTGTTGCACATATATACTTACACAAAAGAAGATTTATGGATTAACTAGAAAGAGCATTGATTAACTAAAAAGAACTGATTCATGTTATAAATCATACCTGAAAATAAATAGCACTGGCTATGATACTTCCTCTGGCTACAGTCAGTAAAGAGAACAACAGTAAGGACATACACCAGGTATAACTCTTTGAGAGTACTAGGGACACCTCCGGCTAGTAGTAACTTCAGTGTGGAAAGACTGAGGACATATGATGATTACATAAACAATGAACGAAAAAAGATAATTTTTTAACACAGTTCTCACACTAGCTACCATTTTTTCATATTACGTACTATGCCATACACCGAGACAACTGCCATGATACTGATCGACAATGTCTTGTAACACGCCCTAACCATGTATGAGTAAAAGACCATCAAGGGATGACATATGCCAACGTCCACCTCATAGAAATATGAGCAAATTATTTCATGGTAACATACAACATGTGTAGGACGAGTCAGATGTTGTCTAAATAGACTTTTGACTACAATTAGCTTGAGGTATGAATATTCAGGAGAATGCCTACAAATATCGTTGATCGGCATGCAAAGGGAAGGAATCCAACATGTCACTGAAATTTAAATATATACCTACAGTGAGGGCAGTAAATGATCTTCTAAATCTACTACTTCATTGGTTCAAATCTGAAATAACTATAAGTGATATATGACCATCTATATCAGGAATCAGTTGCAAGATTGAAAAACTATTCAAAAAGTGTTAGAGCATGGCTCGGTCAACCTCACTAAGTGTTGGTATGTCAAGCTCAGTTGTCAACTTTAGTGATCAAAACTCGACCGCTAAACAACACACATCTAGTTGAAGTCATGTGAGAGAGTTAGCTTTAGGTTGTGGAAGATTTTGGTAGGATTTAGAATCACTGGTTGAAGAATTGAAGTAAGACTGAAGATCAAACGAAGACATTCGGCTTCATCATTCAACAGGTTAGTGAATCTAAATAACGTGATTCCATTATCTTTTACACTTGTGCTACAAAAGACATAAACATAACATAACTCTCAGCTTGAGCTTTACGTTATGACTTGATCACTTGTGATCAGTGTGTATTATGATAACTCCGCTTTACCACTTGTGGTATTAGTGTGTTTAGTTATGACGTTCCAATATTTCTTAGAGCTTTCTTTTCTTCTCCGTCTTTAAGTTAATATAAAGGTTTTTCCTAAAACCTTTTCGAGTTGGATATAACAATGTGATGTTATCTCGGTAGTACTACGGGGATTTGATCCATCACAGTATTGTGTCTCTTCTTACCTAGTCTGGCTCTGTCGGATAAATTACATACATTTTTATGAGCCAATGTAAGAGAGAACGTGACACACACTTATGTTGACTCGAAATACTGTTGTTTCTGAGATTCGAATATTGCGTTGTGGTTTGGCTCTGAACTCTGAAATCTGATCATTCATTTGATTATGTATATGAACATCTTGTATGTCATATCTCACTTCTGGATTCCGAAACCATATTTGTGTATCTCAACTTATGAATTTTCAACGTTTGAACCTCAATGTAGGTTTTGATAAAACTTGACGTTGATTTCGAAACCATAATTTGGTTTTCGCATTCATAAGCTATTGGTCTGAAACTTAAATAATGTGACCAATGAGATATAACAGATTCAAAACTATGTTTGTGTGGCTGACAGTGACTTGAGAATCGAGGCCAATGTGCCTTGACCATGTGAGATCTAAAAGGTCGAAAAGACCCTGGGGTTTCCTAAAGGTTTATGTGAACCGGGAAATATATGCCTGTGCGTCGAGGCTAAAAAGCTGTGATGGTGAAACATTTGTAGAGAATTTAATATGTGTTTCTTGTTTTGAAACCTTAAACAAGGTTTTGTTAAACATAATCTAGATTTTGAAACCAAGCTTTAGGTTTCGCTATATGGAAACTTGATTTGGGAACCTTAGATAAGTTCCGGTCATATAATGAACTTTAGGTTCCGAAACCTTAATTTGGTTTCTGCCAAAACTGACGTACGTTTCGAAACCTGAATAAGGTTGACTCAGAATGCGTATCTTCGAAGTTCAAACTCTACATTTTTCATTTGTGCTTCAGCGAATTAATGAGTTTGATATTCTCGGTTTGAAGTTTGAATTCGTTCATCTTCAATGTACAACTAAGTGGGATTGAGTCATCACCTGGAAAATGGTTAGTCGCTCTAGTTAGTGGACACATGATTACGGATCAATATTGTATGTGATTAAATCTTCGTATGCTTTACTACTTGATCAAATATTCATTTGATGTTTTAATTTGAATTCTTGGATATCATTAACGTGACATCTATATTGGAATCAAGAATTCTGGAGATTTAACATTTTGCTAGTTACTCGTGGAATCTGGCACCATACTTCTAATGGTATATCTATTTGCGTGATTCGGAACGTCTGAGCCGATGTGTTCACTTAAGCTTAACACACAAGGCTTTGTCCACGTTTGTTATGATGCGTTTATGTGGAACGTTGAACCACATTGGACCAGATCCCACTTCCACCTAGGTTCGTCTGGTTAGCCCAGCAATACCAAGGAAGTAATGTTGACATTATAAAGCTGGTGACGACATTTGGAAGTAATAATATCTAAGGAGATTTTCGAAACTAAGGACACGTTTTCGAATTGGGATCTTTCCCAGGGATCATATTTGGTAAGCACCATATTTCGAATCAATAAGAAATATCCAAATATACCTTAAGATATTATTTGCTTTGATTGCTCTTGGCTAAACATGTTTCGAAAATATATTTTCTTTATGGAATATATTTTTCTTAAATGTAAAATGCTAGAGTATTAGTTCTCATTAAATGCTATGAGACTAAATGGGGAATTTCGGAACTATTATGTAAATGTGCTTTGTGGAATTTCTGAAATTAAACTTTGCCTCATTTCAAAGATAAAGCCTTAGTCAATATAAATAGGAGTGGTATCTCTCCTGAAAGCTTTAATCCCCTTGGCCAAGCTCTTCTTCGGAATTGTTAGCTTGTGTTGCCGCTTTTCTTTTCAGTTACCTTTGAGCTTTTGCTCTCGGTCTAGAATTGCGTGAAAGTCTTCTCTCGGGATCGAGAAGCCTAGAAGTACCTCTTACGGGATACTAGTTTATGTTTACTAGTCTTCTTTGTATTGTACTTGTGTTTTGTTCTATCACGTCTATCAAACCTAACGATCTTGTCTATTCTAAGGTCCTTCTCTTCTGATATAAGGCCACTCAAGATCGTTGTGATTAGAACATACTATTTATCTATTAACCTGGATTTGTAAGTGTTTTTACCTGCAAAAACAAGTGTGCCGTCTCTGGGTACTTTCGTAGTGCTCGGAGATCAAAGTCGAACAAGACAAGCCTAAACCAAGGATGGCCGTTCTCGTCTTGCTTCGGTCACAGAGAGGATAGAGGTTGGTCTAGGGAGGGAAACAGTGAAGAAACTTGAGATCAGGTTGAGGATGTGTTTTGGGTGTGAGAGTTCGAGATCTCCGTCGTGAAGTCGACTGGAAATCTCCAAGGCTAGAACGTGTTTCGATTCTCAGGTGTTTTCTCTGAGGCTCTTGGTTGTTTATGTGTGTTCTGAACGTTCTTGGATCGATATCCTTAATGTTCTGCCTTGGAAAATAGAGGAAGCCTCTATTTATAGTTTGAACTCACCCTGATCTCTCGACAGAGAAGGTGGACGTCGTGGAAGAGTGGAGGAGTGGAGGACATGCGTTGGTTTCCGTAACTGCCTGAGTTGTGTGGAACATGCTCACTCGCGCCATCTTCTCGTAACTGCCCACTATCTCCATCAGTTTCTTTCAACTGCCGTAGACCGCCAAACCAATAACCATAAAGTTATCCCCCCGTGTGACGTTTTGATATCTCGAGTGAGTGATACGCGGATATTGCGTAGTTGAGTTGAGTAGAGTAGGGTTGTACGACTGGTTGTCGTGACCAACATGATGTAGTATCTACTGGACACAAGTATAGGAGTGGCCTTGGTCTTTGGCCAAGGCCATAAGTGCTTGATGGTGCTTTGGCGCTAGTTATGGTGGCGCCATGGCTCATGGCGCCACGACCTTGGTCTTTGGCCAAGGCCAGCTTGAAACGCGTCTTTGGCGCTAGTTATGGTGG
>JAJJMA010236472.1:4588-18233 GCA_023529015.1 Papaver nudicaule
TATGTGCCTCGTGGGCTAAATCTCTTTTACTGGTAGGGCGCGTGTTAGGCGATCCTCCGAGCATGTTTCTGTTTATATGCCTCGTGGGCTAAATTTGTTTTACTGGTAGGGCGCGTGTTAGGCGACCCTCCGAGCATGTTCCGATAGTTTGATAAATAGCGTAGATTAATCAGTTGGTATAACGCCCCGAGCGTATTCCAATAATGTGTTGCATTGCATAATCTTCCCTGATATGTTGCTTCGAGGCTATTTAAAAGGCACGTAGGCCTATGATAAAATTGACTTGGTTTTTGCATAAATGAGACGCGTCAAGGCGTTTTTGTATAAAAAATTTGTTTTACTGATAGGGCGCGTGTTAGGCGACCCTCCGAGTATGTTCCGATAGTTTGATAAATGGTGTAGATTAATCAGTTGGTATAACGCCCTGAGCGTATTCCAATAATGTGTTGTATAATCATTGGTATAACGCCTGTCTTAGAGTGGCCGCGTATCGGGCGGACCACCGAGCGTGTTCCAATAAAAGGAAGCGTGTTCAGTGCGCTCCTGAGGCAGCGTGTTCAGTGCGCTCCTTATGGGTTTTCGGTGCCCAATCGACCAGGGTGATCAGTGCCCTTGTGTTAAATCAATTTTGTTATAAAAGGAAGCGTGTTCAGTGCGCTCCTGATGCAGCATTTTCATGGCGCTCCTTTAGGGTTTTTCGTGCCCAATTAACCAGGGTTTTCAGTGCCCTTGTGTTAAATCGATTTTGAAAGTGATACAAGGTAGCGTGTTCAGTGCGCTCCTGAGGCAACGTTTTCATGGCGCTCATTTGCATACATAATCTTAAAGTAGAACAAATAAAACTATCTATCGTGGCGAATTACAAATGAGATAATCGTATTTAGGGAATGTCATACATACTGTTAATGGACTAGCTAACATGTTGTTTGAGTAGATAAAATGACCATTATTCATACAATCAGTAGGATAAGACAATATAGAACATAAGTCCCCAGACCGCTAGATGCTGATGACTTAGCATTTAGAGCATGTGATTTTCGATTCTTCAAAATACTAAGTATATGACATATATTCGAATGAGACGTATTTAAGCGAGCTTACGTGAGTGTAGGCATCCATGGCGAGCTTATGTGAGTGTAGACATACATAATTTCACAGTTGACTAAACACATATTATCGAGCGCGTATTCCAATAAACAATTTATATGCTGGTCATAGAAACAAGAGAGAGTGCGAGCTTATGTGAGTGTAGGCATACATGGCGAGCTTATGTAACTGTAGGCATACATGGCGAGCTTATGTGAGTGTAGACATACATAATTTCATAGTTGACTAAACACATATTATCGAGTGCGTATTTCAATAAACAATTTATATGCTGGTCATAGAAACAAGAGAGAGTGGTTTGAGCTTACGTGTGCGTTCGCTTCGGGCTGGAGGGCTGTAGTCGTAGAGTCGTGAGGTGAGGATGGATGTGGAGATCGGCCAAACTAATAAGAGGAGATGGGCGAGGAAATAAGTTGGACGCGGAGCAACATGGTCGTTCATCCTTTTTAATTTTGTAAAGTGAGTGCCGCTGGGTGGGTGATATCTTGTCTGAAGTTAGGGCATGTGCTGGATAGCGGATTTCGCGACTTACTATTATTGTCAAAAAAAAAATTATTGTCACACAAGGCAAAGAGGCGGAGATTTCAAGAACCATCTTATCAGGGATGAAAAAGTAAAGAAGGTGGGGTAAAAGATTTAGTAGGCAGGATTATGTCAGTGGGGAGAGAAAAAGTAAAATGAATGGTGCTTGCGTTAGTTCCTAAAATAACTAGGCACGTGTTGGAGGTAGGCCCCTTTCCTTTTGAGATTTGACACGCCCATGAATCAGTTTTAGACAAAATTTTCTTTGATAAGGTATGGACATGTAGGGAAATGATGATAGAAGAGGTCTTCTTGTATGCGCGGGTAAGGGAGTAGACGCGGTACTGCTGTAGCCTATATAATCGGAGAATGATAGAGATAGGCGAGGAAGAGAATGTGTTGGTGAGTTGTGAGAAGGGAAGGTGACTCGCCATGATGTGATGGCCTTGTGAAAAAAATTAGGGTGCTGTTTGGGGGGACCCAAGAGAGGGAGATGGGGTGGTGAAATAAAATAGTAAGTTTCTGTTTTTAATACAATAGGGAGGTGTGTTCAGTCGGTGATATAGAATGTAATAAAGTTGTTGAGGGTGAGGGAGGGGACTTGTGCCACGGTGAGAGAAAAATACTCCCTCCGTCCCAAAAAAAAAATAGGCCAGTTTGACTTTTTCCTATTTTTTTCCAAAGTTTTGGGAACTTAATTGAACTAAAAATATTTGACTTGAACTATTTTTTTTTTCATGATTGGTTTATAGTTGACATGTATCATGGGTTAGCAAAAAAAAACTTAGTTTAAATCAAATATTTTTAGTTCAATTAAGTTCCGAAAACTTTGGAAAAAAATAGGAAAAAGTCAAACTGGCCTATTTTTTTGGGACATAGGGAGTATATATTAGTGTGAGAAGGGAGTAAATAAGGAGTATTGGCGCATGGGGCGTTGGTGTTTTGGTAGAGTAGGGTCAGTGATTACTTTGCCTCGAATTGTGTTGTCAAAATAGACAATACCAATTTTTTAGGTAAAAAGAAAGTGGGTAATAAGTGGGGGTTGAGAGGGGTACGCGTGGGGTCGGGTGGACAGGTGGCGAGTCTTAGAATGAAGATGAAAGCGTGGGGTCAGGTGGACTGGGACCCATACGTCAGGTGAAACACAAATAAATTCTCTCACCCTTTTCTTTGTTTTGTTCTTTAGGAAACCTCCGCCTGTGCTTGTTCTTCCTTTAATATTTGTTGCCATCGCCGTAAGTGAAGTTGAGATTCCGAAGACGAAACAAAGCGCGTTGTTGTGTAATGGCGGATGGGGTTTCAAATAGCAAGACTATCTCGCAGGAATTTTCCGCCGGTTCCTCTTCCTTTGCTGTGTCGGTTGAATTCAGATCTGAACCTTATCATGGAGTTAACAGGTAACCGCGGGAGCATGTTCTCTTCAATGATTTCTTGTGGTATGCTTGGTAATTTTGGCGACGATCTTCTCCAGGTCCACCTTGTCCTTGCCACTGCAAATCTCCTCCTCGTCCTCTACCTTGAAGTAGCCAAATAATAGATGGGCAGAGGCGGCGGAATCGGTTCTTGTATGGTCGGGTGAGTTGATGCTGCAGTTGGGAGGGGCGGTGGTGTGTGTATTATCTTTGGCGATGGTGGACGCGGAGAAGCAAGATGGACGCGGGTGGGATGAGATTTTGATGACGAGAGAGAAGGACCGTGTGGAACTGATTTTATCTTTCCGGAACTGCAACTGCTTCCTCTGCTTTTTCTGATAAGGACCGTGAGAGAAGAAAACTCGAGAATCCTGGGAGGCAATCATTCAAAATGCATCATTAGTACGCTCATGATTATATATTTTATGCTTAAATACAGATTATAAGAAAGAAAAATGTAATTTGGGTTCTGGGAAATCTGGAATTTTGCTTTAAAACATCAAAATTAATACTGAAAACTAGATATTGATAAGGAATCTTATCTTTCTGTATGTATCTTGCCGTTGAGATGGGTTTTCTTGTTTTGTTTTTGATGTTTATCCGAATGATTTCTT
This sequence comes from Papaver nudicaule, assembly GCA_023529015.1. Classification (NCBI taxonomy): domain Eukaryota; kingdom Viridiplantae; phylum Streptophyta; class Magnoliopsida; order Ranunculales; family Papaveraceae; genus Papaver; species Papaver nudicaule. The sequence continues at coordinate 8,244 of JAJJMA010236472.1, forward strand.
TCACTTGGTTCTTGAAATGCTTGGTGGTGGCGTATATCTGGGCGGCGGGTGTCGGGTGAGGTAGCTTGGCGTAGTCGAAGATTGTGGAAGACTCGGCAATGATGTAGTAAGGGTAGGGCGGCGCTGAGGTAGTCTGAAAGGAGGCGCCGGTGTAGTCATAGGACGGAGGTGAAACACAACCTGTTGAGCACAACCTGTTGAGCGCTGATGTTGTTTGGTGGGCGCGGATATTGTGTAAGAGGGTGGAAATATGGACTGACGCGTTGTGTTTGGTGTTTGGGAGACGAGCCCAGGTTTGACCATTATATAAAAGGAAGTAGTAAACTAACCATGATTGCCCGTGAAATAAAAAAGGTCGTTTAGAGTTGTGGACAGATGGTGGGGTATGAGAGCACGAGCATCTAGTAGGACCTGAGAGAGGAAGACGGGTGTGAAAGAGATAGCGAGGGCATGAGACATGTGACAGGCGCGGGTGAAAATGAATAAGGTTTTGATGAAGGCGGATAAAGAGTGCGACGGGACAGATCTGCTGGGCTAGAGACTAGACTCCCACTGTGGTCGCCAAATGTGAATGGGGTAAAATATGGAAGTCTGTCCTAGCCACATCAGTCACACTTTTTAGGAGAGAGAGAGAAGAAAGAGAGAGAGAGAGACCCAAAAATTATGAGATCCCCTTTCCAAACACTTTTCCCTTGATATTTATAGAGATTTCTCTCCTATTATCCTGACATGTGTCCCACAAACTCTTAATTACAAAAATGCCATTTCTTTATCCTAAAACTTATCTTGACTTATAGTCTCACTGCCTTGACTGACTCATTTTGACTTCTCCATGGGCTCTTTTATGGGCTTTGGAGTCTTAGTAGGGCTCTTAGGACCTAGCCAAATTCTAGGTATCCACATATTCCTTCACGAAAAATGAACCAGTTGGCCCTATGTCCAATCGTGGTAACTTCCTTTCTCTCTGTTGGTAGAATATTATCTCGAAGGCATTTAATATACGGATCGCGCTAGTCCCCAGTATCGTGAAAGGCTATGGATATTTTGAGATTGGCACCTTGGATATGTTGCTTGAAGGGCCCGAGACTGTGTTTCCATGTCTGTCCAGTAATATCCTAATCGTTGGAGAAGCCGGTAGAGCGTTACTACTAGTGTCTGCCCGCATATTTCACTATGGACATGGTGAAGTTGTTATTGTGCCTTCTTTTTCGCTAAGACGACCTCGATAGGGATCCATCAGGATTGCGATGATACAAGACCCCGTGGAACAAAAAGAAATTCTTTAAGTCTCTTAGGCTAATCTTTTCCCCTAGAAGTGAACTGTTCAATTCACTCACAATCAACGTTCTCCAATCACTCTCTGGGACTTCGTCCATCTAGGTTAGCCAGGCAGATGACACGGTGGGCTTATGAATTGTCAAGGTCTTCTCTGTAACTTCAAATTGTAATTTGGAGGCCAGCGTTGCTAAACAGTTGGCATGCCGGTTGTTGGTGCGACCAGTATGGATTATCACAGCTTCACCAGTGATTCAGCAACCTCTGTGCTTCAGCCCGGTGCGACACAAGTGTAACTTCTTTGAGAGCATATACCCCATTCATTTGGTTCACCAGTAGTTTTGAGTCACCCCTAATTTTGAGGTTGTTAGTTCCAGCTTGTTTCGCCAGCGACAATCCGAGAAGGAAAGCCTCATATTCTGATGAATTGTTGGTGCATTTGAAATCTAGTTTGAAGGAGTGTGAAGAAACTTCACTGGTGGGGGATACTAGCGCTACCCCGACACCGTTAGTGTTGCTAGGAGTGGCAGAGCCATCGAAATATGATAGCCATGTCTCTTCTTTCACTAGCGATATTTCTGGGAATTCCCCTGGTACATCTTCATGCAATGATGTAGTGTCTTCTCCCGGGAACGCTGCAAGTCGGTCCGCCAATGCCTACCCTTTATTTATTTTGGCGAGACACAAGCTATATCAAATTCAGACATTTGTAACAACCACTTGGCAGGTCTTCCAATTAATGCTGGCTGTGACAGCAGAAACTTAATAGGATCAACTTTCGCCATAAGTACCACTCGTTAGAGAGCAGATAGTGACGGAATTTCTAGATTGCGAAGACCAAGGACATGCACGCCTTCTCCACCTTGGGATATCTAAGTTCTGCATCTCTTAGAGTCCGACTAATGTAATAGACGGGATATTCAACCCCGTGTTCGTCTTCTTGAGCCAATAAATACCCAATAACGATGTCACTAGAAGTAGTGTACAACAATAGTGGCCTTCCTTGTACGGGGAACTTCATAACAACAGGTGACAGCAACAAACGCTGAATCTTCTCGAAAGCTTCTTATTGAGTTGATGACCATACAAACTCTGTCTCCTTCTTGAGCAGTGGGGTGAAAGATGTAACAAATTGTGCTAACCCAGGGATGAATCGACGGGTATAAGATACCTTTACCATGAAGCTCTTGAGTTCTTGACCGTTTTTTTGGGCGGCTTGGTGGTGATAGCATGTGTTTTTTATGGATCAACTTTGACTCCTTCTTCCGTTACCTGGAAACCAAGGAATTTTCCAGGGGAGACCCCGAAGGCGCATTTCAGAGGGTTCATCTGCAGCTTGTATTCTCGACACCGTTTGAGTACCCGTTGTAGCACCTCTAGGTGGGATGCCCTGGTTTTTTACTTCACTACAATGTCATCGACATAATCCTCTACTTTCTTGTGCATCATATCGTGGAAAATGACTGTCATGGCGCATTGGTAGGTTGCGACGGCGTTCTTCAGACCAAAAGACATCACTGTGTAGTGAAAGTTTCTGATGGGTGTTCGGAATGTCGTTCTGCTTGCGTCGTGCTCGTACATTTTAATCTGGTTGTAACCATTATAACCATCCGTGAATGACAACATCGCGTGGCCACTAGTAGCATCTACTAGCATGTCGTTGGTAGGTAGCGGAAATTCATCTTTAAGGCAACATTTGTTGAAGTCCCTGAAAGCTACACAACATCGGATCTAGACATTTTTCTTTTTCACTGGAACCACATTAGCCAACCATGTGGGATGTTGGATTGCCTTGATAAAGCCTGCCTCCAATAACTTCTGAATTTTCACCTTAATTTGTTCTTCGACATCATGCCTGCATTTTTTGAGGTTGTTGCTTTACGGGTCTGGAGCCGAGTATGATGTCAAACGATGGTTCACCAGCTCCTCTTTTAGTCCTGGCATTTCCTCATATGTCCACACAGACGTGTCTTGATATTCCTTCAGTAAGTTTATGAGGCCATCCCGCTCTTCTGGTGACAATGTCGAACTGACAGAGATAAGTCTCAGATTTTCCTCTGTCCCAATGTTCACCATCTTGAGGGCGTCAGTGGTCGATTGAGTGCCATCTTGTAATTATGGTGGGGCCTCTCGTATTTCGTCTTCGGGCGATTCTTTATTGCAACTGCATTATTTGAGGCGGGGAAACGCTTTTCCGACTTCCCCTGTTAATTGCTAACATTTCCGCCGGTAGTAATAACCCTTCCTTCAGCGTCATAGGCGGTCACATAGTTACAGTCTTTCTTAGGGTGAGATTGAGCTGGTTCTTCAATTGCCGAAAACTTCCTCGCAGCTCAAGATGAAGATGATAGAACCCTGAGCAGAGGCGGATGCCTCCGACTTGTCTGACTCCATTATTGATGCCCGATCAGGTAAAGGCGTGGCGTAGACCCTATTTGGGGTGCCCGGAACTTGACTCTAGGACTTAAATAATTCAGTGTCGGATACAGACGAATAAGGGGGGGACGAGGCTGCTATCCGGACGATCTTCCCGTCTAACACGGCTTTCATGCATTGGTGATAGGTTGATGCGATCACTTTATTCTCATAAAGCCATGGTCGTCCTAGTATCATGTGATACTCTGGTTTCTTTTCAATCACGTGGAATTTGACTTTTGCTTGAATTAGTCCTACTATTAAATCCAAATGGACATGCCCGTAAGTACTGGTTTTGTTAACTTCAAAGTCTTTCATGCTAATTGGGTGGCAGACAACTTTGTGTTGCGAGATCTTTGCTGCTTTGAGAGTGTTGATAGTGATAATATTATCCGCGACGCCGGTGTCGACCAAAGCTCGCTTTAACTCGGAATTTTGGATATACAGAGTACGATTGTGACCTTCTTCTGCCAACATGTCTTCTTCGGTAAAAGTAATATCTTTTAGAGCAGGATCCGAGATAAGGGATACTCCTGAGACTTCCAGGATTGGCAGTGCAAGATTTATGTTGGAAGCTATTTGGTTGAGAGAAACAAATGTGTCTACTCGTCGTTCTTTGGATAAGTGTAATAACTCACAAAGATTTTCTATCAGCGATGAGACTTCTTGATCCACTGGTTTCTCTTGTGTGGTAAAACCCGTGATGGTATTGAGAATCATTCCCTGAGATCTCGGTCTCTGGATGGTGTTTTTCCCTTTCGATTGTCTTTCTAGACATCTGTTTCAAGCTATAGCATTCGCTAGTCACGGTCGGCTTCGTAGTACTCTGTTGCGGGCTCAACGTCAAAGCTTCTAGGTAAGATCGTGCCCTGGATTGAGGATCCGCCATCTTCATCTGGGCGGAATCAACTCCTGGTGTGACAAAGATCTATGGTTTTTCCTAGGGGAGAACGACAATGGGGGTGCGATAGTTGAAGCGGTCCTATTGGTGGTATCGCCGCTGCTCATAGGTGAAGAACTTTTGTTGACGCCTGATCCTGTTCTAAGCTTGACCATCCTAAGAGAATAAAAGTCTTCTGAAAACCGAGAGATTGATATCCCACTGTGGTCGCAATTGTTTTAGGGTGAAAAACAATATGCTGCAAAAGAGTACTTTTAGTTCGAGAGATCAAAATCGAACAAATCTAGCCTAAACCAAGACAATGGCCGTTCCAGATTTGCTTCGGTCACAAACGAGGAGATAGGGTTGGTCTTAGGGAGGGAAGCAGAGAAAGAATGAGATCAGGTATTTCTTGGTGAAAAATGGAATTGTGTATGGTTTCTGAACAACTTAGAAAACAGGAATTGTCGGTGACAACTTGGTTTTCTCTAAGGTTTGCAAGGATCTTCAGTGAGTATAGCTTTCGCTCTTGTTGATAACTTAGCTTGCTCTGGTTGTGTAACTTATTCTTGGAAAATGGATGATAGCATCTATTTATAATATTTTCAGAAATACACTGATCTCTTGTTAGTCATGGAGGAAAATGGTAAAGTGGAGATAGTGCGAATCATGGGGTTACTTCCGTAAGAATATCTTGACCGCATGTCACGCACTACCCATTACACCAACATTTCCACAAACGTAACTTCTTTCTAAGTGGGTGTCACGCCACAACTGCCGTAGACCGCCAGACCAAAACCCTAATGTATAACCCCCATCTGTGATACGTTTTGACATCTCTTATGAGTTTGCTCAGATTAAGTCTATGTTGACTATTTCATTGAGAATAAAATATTGTTACCACTGAGTATTAGACCGCGGGAAATAGACATTATTCAAGTATTAAAGTGTGAGAGACTTTATGTAATATAAAGAATATATGGAAAAACCTTAGGTTTGCTCTGACCTAGGTTATAGGAAATTTACCAAGGCCAATTAAGTATTTGTCATAGGATGGCTGTTTTTACCTGGAAAAACAATGCATCGTCTCTGGGTACTTTCGTAGTGCTCGAGATCAAAGTCGAACAAGACGAGCCTAAACCAAGTCAATGGCCGTTCACGTTTTGCTTTGGTCACAGAGAGGATAGAGGTTGATCTAGGGAGGGAAACGGCGAAGAAACTTGAGATCAGGTTGAGAATGTGTTTTGGGTGTAAGAGTTCAAGATCTCCGTCGTGAAGGTGACCGGAAATCTCCAAGGCTAGAAGTGTGTTGGATACTCAGGTCTGTTTGCTCTGAGGTTCTAGTGTTTTTCCGTATTCTAGTTGTTCTGCCTTGGAAGATAGAGGAAGCCTCTATTTTTAGTGTTCAACTCACCCTGATCTCTCGACAGAGAAGGTGGAAGTCGTGGAAGAGTGGAGGAGTGGAGGACATGAATTGTGCTCTGTAACTGCTAGAGTCGTGTAAAACATGTCCACTCAGCACCACCTTCTCGTAACTGTCCATCATCTCCATCAGTTTCTTTCAACTGTCGTAGACCGCCAGACCAATACTCCTAAAGTTATCCCCCGTTTGATGTTTTAATATCTCGAGTGGTATGCAGATATTGCATGGTTGTGTTGAGTTTGAGTAGGCTTGTGTGGCTATGACTCTGTAGCCAACACGAGTGTAGACATGCATAGTAGGTGTGTAGGGGTGGCCTTGGACGTTGTCCAAGGCCGGGGATTCATGGCGCCATGGTTATGGCGCCATAGCATGGCACCTTGGCTCTGGCCAAAGTTGAGTTTTCATGGCGCCATGCATTTATGGCGCCATAGTCTCGGGATACCACGGCCTTGGCTAAGGCCAAGGACAATTTTTGTTGCCAATTTCTATGGCGCTATGGCGCTACAAATTTTTATGGCGCCACGGCCCTGGCCTTTGGACTGGGCCAAAATCTTTAGTGCGCCATGGTTCATGGCGCCACGGTTTTGGCCTTTGGCCAAGGCCAACTTTGCCTCAGCTAGCGCGTTCTGGCTACGCTACTTTGGTCATGGTGCGCGTGCTTGCGCTATGGCGTACTTGAAGTCATGGCGTGCTTATCCATGGTATATTAGACCATTCTGTGTTTAGAGCGCGGTCTGTTTAAGCGTGTTTAGACTATTGTATGCCTCTCAGATAGTTCTGGGCAGTCCTGGAGCTGCGGTACTTCTGAGGTTTTCATTGAGACTCGGATGTCGAGTCGTATTTTGAGAGAAAATCCGCGAGGATGCGTCTCTGTTAACTCTCCACCGTGTACCACTGAGCAATCTAGTCCTGATATCGAGGAATTCGAGGCGATGTCGACATGAAGTAGATTAATGGGTTTACGTGCTGATGGGGTTATTGGTACTGTACTATGATATCATCCTCTCCACCGGGAGTTATAAGAGAGAACTCATGGAGAGTACATTCAACTCGTAGAATAGGTTGTATTCTGAGCTATAGAGATGTGCCTGAATAGGCGATTGCCTCTAGGTAAAGCGTAGTGTAACTATATAAAACCCCGATGGTTAGATCTTATACAGTACACCCAAACATGATACACCAACATACACACAATCATTCCTAACATACATCTAACAAGTAACATGAGAAATATTAAAGAGAGAAGGGTTAGAGATACTTGACAGGATATTTTACTTGGTTCGCCCTCATAAGTAAGGACTACATCCAAGGATTATCACTAGTATAAGCATGATTACAACTCTCAATTACCTTGCTAATCTTCTAAGTATAATCTCTCAACAAGAACCCTAATTTCAGCCTTGGGCTATAGAGAGCAAGTATGATACTTTTCCTCTCTCTAGACCAATCCGAAATGTGTCCAACCCCTTTTTCCGTAGGTTCACTCGCTATTTATAGACCTTTTACATGGTGTAATACAGCTAATACAAACAACTCAATACTGACACTATTCTGTCTTGACTCGCCGACACACACGTCTCGGCGACCTAGGCCTTACTTTATCAACATAGACGATAAAATCTTTTAGTAGACAAGAACGATGACGCACCCTCCACTGAGTCAAATAGTCAACCTGACAATATATCCATTCTGACTTCTCTTAAATGCCCACATACTTCTCAACTACCCATCAGTGACGTGTTTCCCTTCGCTGACCAACCTAGCTCTACACTTCTCCTGTACTCGCCGTACTATGCTCGTATGTCGCTGGTATCGCATACTCGTTGATCCCCTGCATCTCTGCCATACCTTCTGGCATGTCTTCTCTTCTCAGATGCTTTATATCGCCGAGGTATTTTCTACCCTTATATTTTGCCTCTTTCATCTTCTAGGGCTTCAGTCGTCGAAGATGAAAACTTGGTTAGCTCGCCGAAAATACCTTGCAGTTTTTGCTCCTCCTTTGACACGTTCTGACCATGCATGGCTTTACTTTCCACCTGACGACTTGAAGCACCGGTTGCTCTTCCTTTACTATAAATTATGTTTTCTTTCTCTTTCAGATCTAACTTCTCAAAACCTTTTCCTCTCCAAAATCCAGAGCGCTTAAACCAAATCTTTTTCTTCTCCTAAAACCCTAAGCTTCCCCTGCTGTTGCTTCTGTGACCCTTTTTCTTCATTTTTCTTCATCAAACTCTCCTCATTCCTGCTATCTCTTTCCCTTATCTTTTCTTTCATCAGTTTTCCATTTCTTGGTGTGATTTCTTCTTTCAAATCCTTTTTCCGGTATACCCCACTCGCCGGTAACCGCCAATCTTCATCTTCTCCGATCAACTTCTGCTCGGTTCTTATGGCTCCTGCTGGTAAATCTTCAAAATCCAAGAGCAAAACTGGCCAAACTAAAGCCCCTGCTCCGAAAAGGCCAGATTGGAAATCTGATTGGTCTGGGTATTGCACTTATTTTGGAGTGAAGTGTCTGAAACCTAAAATTTCTCCACTGCCTGGTACCAAAAAGGCATCCGCTTTGATGTCTGTCGACGATCTTCTTCGACCAGAAACAAGCAATACTTGGGCCGTGGTTGCATTTGGTCAATTGAAAACAGGATTGACATTCCCCCTCTACAATCCAAAGAACACTTTCATCGTCGATCTACTTGCGGCGATCAACAGAAGTCCTTTTCAATTAACTGCCAATGCTATCCGGGTGATGAATGAATGGAGTAAGCGCCGAGACGGGGAAACTAATTACCCTTTACTCGCCGATCTTAAAACTCATAAACCTGAGGAATTTACCTTGGAAAAGTTTCTTGAACATTACACTGTGGCTTCTTGCACCAGAACGACTGATCCTTGGGCTGTTCGTTTTGCGCCTAAGAAAAATTATCCTGCTGAGGAGATGCTACTTGCTGAAGTTGAGGTCACAAGTACAGAAGAATCACCAATTGTTCGCCACATCTCTGAGGGTGATTTTTCCAATCTTCCTTGCCTCGTCGAGGGACCTTGGTTGCTAGGTTGGGAGGATGACGACAAGACTGTAGTCCGAGATGCTTTCTTGCCGGAGCATTCTCATCTCGCCGATCATACTTTTTGGAAGGTAGTCTGGCCTAATTCAAGTAAGTATGCTAAGGATGATAACGACAAGTTTCTTAGGGAGAAAGATAGGGATTATGTCAAACTCCCCGCTACTGCATTTGCTGGAACAAAGAGAAGTCGAGAAGAAACCGCCGACCCATCTCAGGTGACAAATATATATCTATGTTTAGAAAAATTAGGAAGGACCCAGCTGAAGGTCTAGAAACAAGCATTTTAAGTTTTACCTATTTTAAAAATATATGCAAGTGTATTTTTAAAATATATATCTATATTTGCCTCTGCTTGTTTCGAGATCTGATGGATGTGTCTTTGATGATTTTGATTTGGGCGCCCGAAGAAATCAAGACCTACTGCCGCCGAACGAGCATAACAGATTCGTCAGCTTGCCTTGGCGAAACTTCCTGCTCCCCCGACTGCCCCAAACAAGGAAAATTCTGAAACAGTCGCCGACCAATCTTTGGATGATTCCACTATTCTCGCCGATCAGTCCACTAAGGACGGTTCTGATATGCTCGTCGACCAATCTGTTAAGGATAACTCGACCAATCCTCCTGTTACTGAAGAAATGAAGATATGAATCAAGATACTGAGACACATCCTATGGACGATGAACATCTTAGCCAAGATATGGATATGCTTGATATATCTGCCGGTCAAAACACCACCAAACCAACTTCTCCTTTAAAGAATCCAGAATTAAGCTCAACTCCCCAGATTCTTGCTGCCTCAGCTCTCGAGCCACATCTCGCTGACTTAGTTGTTCTTGATAGGTTGCCTCGGCATCCTCTTACTCCTCAACCCGCTAAAGGTCCTGGAAAGGCGCAACCTACTGCACCAAATATGCTCGCCGAAGCCTTTGGTAGACTTA
>JAJJMA010236480.1:0-18151 GCA_023529015.1 Papaver nudicaule
GATACCATCGATGGCCGTACGACAACATCTAGTTAAGAACCCGCACAGTTGAAATTAATGGATCACCTTAGAAAGGGACTAATTATGTCCCATGAACTTGGCTCCTTTCTTCGTCACAGAGAATTTCTTTATGGAATTGGAAAGGCATGAAATGCAGCTGCAGCTCTTGGACAGGCGCAGAGGTCTGGCAAATGAAACTTCTTTTTACAGTTTGCTAATTGACATCGACTGCACGGACTTTGAATTTCATTGATTTTTGATTAGAGGTCAATTTGTAGCATTCTTTTGAATGAACTACTGCCAAAAGGAAGGAAAAAGAAACAATTTTAGAACAACATTCAACCTAAAATGAAACAATACCGAAAGATATACTAGATTACAGTGTACAGATGAAACCTGCCCTAGATTGTTTACAGGAAACAAGAAGAGAAGACAAAAGAGCTCCTCGTTTCTCATCTAGTGGACAAAAAAACATTTCTGAAAAGAATGTTGAAGCTGCCAGAGATTCATCCTAACCCTAAGGATGTGTAAGCGCTATCAGGCACAACAAGCTTCTATTATATTACACTCTGTTCCCCAGTTTGTCTGCTGCTCTTCGAGACAGCATATCCTTCAATGCATTGAACAGATTAGCAGCAGATGCCCTCATTCAATCTGGTTTCAGGCAAATCTAGAAATCCAGCATTATGGAGGAGAGTTGACATAATGCCCAGTTTTCCGTCTATGCCGGCTATAATCTGACACAAATCTGAATGTCAGACCACATCCTGAAACCTTGCACTCATAAGGCCGTTCACCTGTATGCAACCGCAAGTGTTCTGTTCTAGCCCATGCCCATTTGAACGACATATTGCAACCTTGCCAAGAACATTTGAGCGGTCTCTCCTCAGCATGAACACGTTGATGAAGAATTACTTTCTTGTGGGAGCTGAATCGCTTACCACACCCCTTATGCGTACATTGGTTCTGCTTGTGCAAAACAAGCTGGATTTTCGTCTTAAACCTCATTTGACACCTTTCTATGTTACATGCAAAAGCATCTTTTACAACCTCATTTTTTCCACTGTCGGTTTCCATTGGGGGCTGAACCCTTGGCTTTTTTGGTACCTCTTCTGGTAAACTGATATCACTGTCAGTCTGATAGACGGCAGTTGTTCTACTATTCCTCGGTCTCAGCCCTTCACATGGTCCCCTGGTAAAACCATCAAAGCTGATTTGATCTTTTGTAATTTGTTCAAGTTCTCTACTCCTTTTACTTCGTTCTCTCTTGGCAGGTTTAGGATCTGCGGCTGTGGTATGAGTATTTTTGGATTCCATATCCTCCCCTACACTTCCACCAACACCTGCTTCTTCCACCACTTGGATGTCCTGTAGCACTTCAGAACTTCCATTTACCAACACTGAACTCCTGGGCTGACGAAATGGGTTAGCCTGACAACAAGTGGCAGACTCCTCAGTCCAAACTTTACCTTCATGCTGCATTTCAGGATTGCGCATGACCAGTGCACTAGGCTGATTAGACTCCAATGTTGCAGTCTTGTCCTCGTGTAGCGCTTCTATACTATCCATGATCACATCCTCCAGGCCCTTTTCCCTTGTCGTTGCATTAGCCTGATGGCACACCACGGGCTCAGGGGATGAGGTTTCGGCTTCTAGCTGCATCTCGGGATCTTTTGTTACGGCATACTCAGGACCCTTTTCCGCAACAGCTGAATAAGCATCATTGCAAACCACAGACTCATCAGCAGAAGCCTTGCCTTTGTGCTGCATTTCAGGAACATCCATAACCATAGGCTGATTAGACTCAATGGATACAGTCTTCCCCTCCTGTTGCATTTCAAATACATCCATGACCGCATAGTTACGATCCTTATCCTCGTTCATGTCGGTTTCCTCCAAGTTTCTGTTATTCGAAGGTGTTTCAATGCTATTGTTTGCCAGGATATCTGTGCCTTGTTTATCTGGAGATTTCAAATCAACAGGAGCCTTGCACACACATCTATTAACTACCATAGTCGAGACCACGTCTGATTGGGTAACATTTAACTCGACAGAAACATCAATAAGAGGTCCTACAAATTTTGAAGGATCAGACTCCTCGCTCATCTCTCTAATTTCTGTAGCAGTGCAGTCTCTGCTCTTTAACTTACAGTTCCCCAACACAGGAAACTTGACCAACTCCGTACCACAGATAGTAGTGTTTCCTGTGCCCCGAAGGTTATCATCTTTTTGGATTCTGTTATTATCAAGAGTTCCATTAGCTACAAAAGATTCTTTTGGTGTATCTGCCCTAGCCCTAGGGAGAATATTAGGCAAACTATTTGGTTCTGATGGAAACCCCGTTTTTTTATTGCGGGCTCTTCTGGAGTATAGTATGATGGAATTTACTCGGGAAACCTCGCTTCTTTCTGACACTTGCACTGACTGATTTTCCTCGATTTGGGTGTTGTCACACAACTTGAATTCTCTGGGGCTCTTTGTTCGGATATTGCTGCCCATTCCTAATATCTCCACTGGTTTTTCTTCCTTGGTTTGGGAGTTGTCACAAGATACAAATCGGCTGAGACTAGTTTTTCCGTTAGCACTGTATCCTTCTGATACTACCATTGCCTTATCTTCTTTGGTATGCTTGTTTTCACATAACTCAGATACGCTTGGGCTAGTTTCAACAGTAACCTTGTTTATTCCTGATATATCCAATGGAATATGTTCCTCGACTGGTAAGTTCTTACCTGACTTGGTTTGGATAGGGCCACTATCTGATATTAACTTGTTTCTCGCTGATATTTCTACTTGCTTCACTTCCTTGATTTGTATGTTCCCACATAATTTATAGTGGATCAAGCCAGTTGTCACAACAGGAGTGCGAATCTTTTTCGAGTTCCACCTGAGACTTGACATATCTATATTGGGAGTCTTTTCTGGGAATAATCCACCCAATACTAGTGCATAATTGTCTTGCTTTGATGGAAACAACTTTTTGAGCTTCACACGGTACTGCAGGTTGATACCCATTCTAGATGTCCAGTCTTCTCCGCCTTCGTCATGCTCTTCACTGTCGATTGCGAGATTAATCAACTTCAGATCTTCTTGGGATGCACATTGCAGGGGAACCTCTTTAAAGTTGAAAGAAACGCCAATTTCTTCTGCAACAGCTGAAGCGTGCGACTTTATTTTCTGATAAGCTACAAAGTAAAAAAAAGATACAAGAATCCAATCAGTCATGGTTAAATAAACCAGAAGAAGCAATGAAAATGCTAAAAATCCTGAAAATCATGCCATGTGAAACAAAAACATTGTAGAGAAACCACAAAAAGAAGAAAAAATCTCCGACGTTGCTTCAATAGACTCCCTGACCTGAATGGCAAATGATAAGCACTTCTGCACCACCTTTGGAGTGCAACAGCTCCTTAATTTCTAGGCCGTGCTCCAAGCAAAAGATTCGTGGTCTTAGAAATCCATCAACTCTGCTCCACTGTCCGTCAACCTTGTCTTTAGGATGCATAGGAGGACCTTTGATATCTCGATCAACGTCCACTGATCCGAAATTCCTCCCATTATACGCTGTATCCATCAGAATATGATCATTGTGCTTCAAAGCCACTACCTCCTGATTTTCCTCATCTTCGGTATCTGTAAAACAGATTTTAAGAGTTTCAAGATTGTTCTGACTTTATAATTCTCTTACATATTGGAAGTTGAAAATGTAGCATATATATTTGTTATGAAAAGTAACTAAAAGAACAAAATGGGAATTGAAAGACATTATAGACTGTGAAGTTTACAAAGCCTCCGCACCTGAATATTTATTGATAGTGTGATCCAACTTGAAGGGGGAAAGAGGTTTCATAAATTGAAGGAGTTCTTGTCCTTCCTGGACCATTTGAGAATCTGCTCGACAGAGGAGCTTCTCTGATGCACAATGAGAAGGTTGCACAATGGACATAAATGGAAAACCAAGGATCCCACAGGCCACACATGCTAATGCTCCTGAATCTAGATGCAAACCACAAGGCAACTCATTGTCGTTCTCATATAATCCCTCCCCTGTTTCCATTGGCAATTCTGTCTGGGCAACTGGGTTGTCACAACTACGAACTATGTTTTCATCCACAGGGTTATGGGTATCTGAATCTTTCTCCCCGTCAACTAATAAGCAAGATTCTCTGAATGTGGATGGTGAAGGAGATGATTGGGAGTCTTTAATTGTTGAAGGAAGTAACTCAGAGTCCCAAGTCACAACATAGGATGTTGATTGTTTCCCGAGAAAGTCCAGCAACAGATTGCTTTCACTCACCATATCATCTATGAAGGCTTTCTTTACTACAAGTTCTCTCTCTTCCTTCTGGCGATCTCTCAAACGAGAACTCCATGCACCTGGCAGCAGTAGGTCTCTGGGAACTCTGGCATGCAAATAATTCCAGCAGATTCAAACTGGAGAAAAAAATAGGATTAGGTGCCCATCTCAAACAAGTCTGGACACCATAAGAAAAATAAAAGTAATCTACAGGTACGTACCAGTAAACTAAATAAAAGAAAAGAAGCTGACCTTGAAATGAAAGACATTGTCAGCATGTATAGTAGCTGCTGATGAGAGAGCATGGGAAGTAAATCCATAGCTGCCCTGCGCACTGCTGCTTCCTTAGCTACCTTAAGCCATTGCGGTGTTCCGAAGTTGGCTGCTTCCCCACAGTTAAATCCTGTTACACGAAGGTGGAGGTTATAAGATGCCAAAAAGGAGATCATATTCCGAAAATCCAAGGAAGCATAGGAGAGTAATATTTACAAACTTGAGAAAATAATGATACGATATTAATCAATAATCTGATAAGACATATACATCTACAGAGCAATTACCATGGCTGAATCCTACATGGTAAGCCCTTGGAAAAGTCACAACAAATTCACCTGGATACTGTACCAACCTAGAACATAGTAAAAATAGTAATTAGGGTAACTTCAATGAATAATAGCCTAATTCCAAGTTTATAAAGATAACAAGTTGAGTTTAAAATAATTCTCCTGTTAGATTGAATTGTAGAGGTGGTTTCTGAGATTATAAAAACATAAAATAAGGATTAGGAAAGTGGGGACTTACCTGCAACAAGGAAGTCCTGATGCAACAACTACCTCAGGTGATAACAAATTTGTCTTCTCACCCAGGAGAGTAAGAGCAGCTGATAAGAAAAGAAAATTGATCTGATTGGGATATGATGTCAAAGGAGAAATAGAAACAAGCATGTCCATTAAACTGCTCTGTAACTAACTAACTAACCCTAAATAATCAAAAACTGCATAGTTAAGTTGCTTACCTAACCGGTCGATATTTCCTCCATAACCTTGGGAACAAACAATTTCCTCGAAAGCAACCGCACGATCCCCTGGGACTGCGTACCAGGTCTTTGGAGATCCAGTATGTAAATAGTTCAAGCTGTGAAGCTCATGATCCTCCACATGCCAAGCAAACCAACTGTATAACATGCCAATATAAATCATGGGAGACGTAACACCAGGAATATCATCCAGCATAAAACGGGTAAGTGATCCAGGGGAGCGAGCAATAACTTGTAAATTCCAAGGACAGTTTGAGAGCTTCCACCCTGCAGAACCTTCTCTATCGCTCCCGGTATCTGAACTTCTACTCTTGTTAAGCCTTTGACATTCTTCTGACAACATAGATGCTGAACTTGGAGACTGCTTACACGTTTCAAATGATGGGTCAGAATCAATCTTCATACAGTTTGCATTATCTTTACTAATGTTGGAAGTCCCTTCAGTATCCATTTCATGTTTCTCACAACCAAGGTTTCTACGATGGTTCCTACTGAATTTTCTGTTCCTCTGCTGTTTATGAAAATACCTATTTGGAAAATCGGGTTCCCCGAATCCAGACCCAGGAACATCATTCGCATATTCCACATATATCGGCTTTTCAGACGACGCCTTCCAGAATAGTGTCTCCACGGTAAGTGGGGTCACATCCTTGACCGTCCCCAATTGATTCTTAGCAAAAACTTTCGACTTAGTTTCAAACTGTTCCAATGTATACACCTCCCCACTTTGCCAAACCTGCTTATGAATAGCTGATTGCCTCACAGAACCTTTACTTCTTTTTGAACTATAACCCAATTCTTGATGTCTAGTTGTAAACACGGCCTTAACATCCCCGTTTTTATCCGCAGAACTAGACCCAGAACTTGAACTCGCCAATGCAGAATTCAATTCACTACCCAAATCCGGAAACTTAGACAGCGACTTATTCAAATTCGAGTAAGTATACTTTTTAGAGGGTTTAGGCAAAGGAGGAATGACTTTGCAAATCCCAAAAGCACTAGCTTCTTTCTCAATTTTTGATATATAAGCAATTGGGTCTGCAAATTCAGTATCAGTGGGGTAGAATTCTGGTGCCAACGGCAATTTTTTCAACCAATTGGGTATTTCTACACCACTCATTTTACAAAACTACAAGGATTCAATCTATAGACCCAATTAATCTCCTACATAACATTTCATAATAATATTCAACTGTTTTCAAAATTGGGAAACCCTAGTTTTACTAGTGAACATAAAATAGTCTCAGGTAATCGTAACCCTAGATTGAATTACAAATCAAATTGAACAGAAATCAATAGATTATAGATGATGAACAAAACCTGTGATTGCCGTGGAGGAATCTGTCAATTTAGGAATTTGCACAGCTGACTCGACAAGGCCGAGATTGAGAGGGAAAGAAAACGGAATCATAACTGGTTGTGTTTGGGCTTTTTCAGGGAACATTCTATCTGCGTAAGATAGAAAGCTGATACGTAGCATTCCTAAAATACGCAGGCACAGTCCAGTACAGCCTAGATTGAGATACAGGTTTCTCATCCGTACGATTTCTATTTAAAGACTTGGGGGAAGGGGAGCAGATTTGATCCAACGTCAACGCCATTAAATTAGTTACTGTACAGCGTAGCTTATACTGTGACACTCTGAAGCGCACGGTAGTCGACGATCAGTTTGGTATTGGACCCCATCAGGGTGTGCAAGTACAGACTTACCGAACCATTTCAGGAATCTAATGAAGTCAGCTACCTAATTTTCGAAGCTACTAGGCGTCGCCCCCTTTCATCCCACTCTTCCATCGGCCCCTATGTCGCACTCACAACCACCACAAATTTCCTCTCAACCCCACCCAACCAAGATCTATAGGGGTCCACTTATTACCATACAACCAGTAGAAAGGTGCCACGTGGGCGGGGGAGAGGGGGAACCGGGTGATACGTAGCATTTTCGCCTAACTTTCCTTGATACAGATCGTAATTCTCCCTCCTGTTTGCCTTCTGTCGAATTTGGCTTCACGTATTCGCTAGTTGTTGGTGTTAAACTCAGTCTAGTGGCGCAGAGTGGGGCAGCATGATAACCGACCGGCTAGGCGATCAAATTGGAGGTGAGATGATGCCACGGAGAGATAACATCGAGAGGGCAATGTTAGTGTCCAATTTGCCATTGCAAGCGAGAATTGGCTCGAGAAATAAAGAGCTTGGCTGATCCTAGCAAGATCAGTGAGCAGCCCAGACTTGGCAATGTCAAAAATGAAGTTTGACGGCATGTTCCTGTTAACGAGGCCAAAAAGAACATGAAGAGAAGGCCATTCTGCAAAGTATGATGACATGAAAAGCTGGATGCACTATGGAGGGTTATAATCAGCGAGAAGACGTCAAATGGTCAGGTTGGTTTGGTTCATATGAAATCCAAGGAGGCAATTCAGAGGAGTATGTGGCTGGAGATCGACAAAGCAAGAGATGATTTTTATAACTTTGTTGTTTTGCAGGTGCACAACGGGAGAAGCATTCGCTTCTGGCATGATTGGTGGCTACATAAAAATTCTTTAGCTGACAAATACCCACGACTTTACAGAGTCAGTAGTCAGCAAGATGCATGCGTAGCAGATATTGGACAGCAAGGTTTTAATTTTGCATTTAAAAGGCGTCCGGACCCTGCGGAGAGTATCGATTTGCTTGAGCTCAAACATGACTTAAGGAATGTTAACTTACAGGAGGGACAAGACTGTTTTGAGGGTGATTTCTCAGCAAAAAGAATGTATATACAGATGATGGAGCATTTACAGAATGTTAACTACGTGAAGCTGTTGGGTGGCAAAAACATTCCACCGAAAGTATCCTTCATTGTTTGGGTTTGTATGCATCGTTCTCTACCTACTAGAGATATGCTAGAAAATAGAGGTTTGTCAATTCCTAGCAATTTATGTCTAATTTGCAGTAAAGAGAAGGAGACTTTAGATCATCTTTTACTTCATTGCGACACTGTGAGAACAGTTTGGAATTACTTTATAAATGCTTGGAACGTAAAATGGGTTATGCCAGAAACATTTGAAAGTTTGCTGCGAGGTTGGAGGATTACTAAGTTCACAAGTAGAAGGTTTTCAATTGTGGTGCCATATGCTATAGCGTGGAATCTATGGAAGGAAAGAAGCTCAAGGTACCATGGAGGCAAACCAAAGAATGAAACTGCAATCATTGTGGCAGTCAAACTGGATGTAGTTTTATGGTGTTCTCAACTAGATTATTTTAAGGGTTATTCAGCAACTCAAATTTTGCTCATTGGAGGGAAGTAGTTAATCTGTAACTCTAAGGTTTGTTTGGGTTGGCCTCTGTTTTTCATTGTACATACTGTACAATTGGTACATTTCTCTTTTTTTAATATAACCTTTTCTATTCGAAAAAAAAAAAAAAAAACTGGATGCGACAAAGCAGCCAGATATGGGCATGATATTCACACTCGATTATGCACGCTTAAAGATCATGGGCCGAAAAATGGCAACGAAAATTAAGTTTTTGTGGGTTTGCGGCAACATTATCCAAGCATGAAACCGACACGACTTGAGAAAATGATAAATCCATGGGAACATCACGACTGCTTGGCAATTGCTAGACGGGTTATTATCAGCATCGTCTGATGTGTTAGCTCGATAATTGGATATAATTGATGAGTAAGTGGGATAACTACAACGATCCGATCCTCCACCGATATTCACTTAGCCACTGTAGTCATCCAACAATATAGGGGTTTTCAATGGATACTATTGCAGTCATCCGACAACGTTTTCCGGGAAGTTAGCCACTGTTGGAATTTTATGGTTTACATAACAAATCAAGTTCAACTTAAGTTGATGTGTAATTGGTTTTAATCTAAGCTGGATTAGTTATATGTCAAATTAAAGAAAGATTAGAATTAAATCGGGATATTAATATTGGCTTAAGGTTAACATTAGGTCAATGCCATGTTAAGGTTAACCACCTTAGGGGTGCATGTGAAGTGTTACCCAACTGATGATGGAAATATTGGACGATACATAATCGATGACTAAATCTTCTTTTAGCCTCTTGAATACGTCTCATTTATTTGATTTTCTCCATCATTAAGCAAGAGGAAATATAACTAGAAGCCAATTCATTGAACCTATTAGGATAACACGATGTTTATATTTCGTATTATATTTATAATGATGTTGGTATTATTTTGCTATATATTGCCTATGATCATGTACAGTTAGTTTATTGAGAGATTTGATTGCGCATTGTATCGCTATTTACATGGTGTTGTATGAGTTATTTATGAATTGATCATGGTTGCGCTATTATGTTGCTGCTAGGGATTATATTTTGTACCTAAATCAGAACTTATATGATGAATTATTCCTATTTAGTTGTACATAAGGTGTTGTCCATTTTATAAAATATGCTAATACTATTGTTAATATCATTTGAGCATAAAGGTATTGTTATATACTCATATTTCAGTTTGAATAACCATGATTAAGGGGCTGAAACTCTAACACTTTCCACTTCTAGAGCTTATCATGTTACATATGCCTCAGTGTAAATATAATTATATTGTTACTTATATTCCACAAGGGATCTTGACTTGCTCCGTTCTGAGGCTGTCGCCGGGGAGTCGCTATCTTCGTTCTACCTCTCTCGGGATGTGGCACGGGACTGTTCAACATTGTACGTCTATTCCTTTGAACTACGTTTTCTCCTTCTCATGTCGCCTCATAACACCCCAAATTTTAGAATACTCGTTACCCTATAAATTTTAGAATACTTGTTTCCCTGTAAACTTGCCATGGCAAACAGTTTTATGTCTTATTTAGTTTTGCATTACATATCTCAATTTTGTTTGATTACATTTAGTTATTGGTTCCAATTTACCCTCATCGCGGAGCATCGTACAATATTCCCGTAATTATGATCCCCCTCCTGTAGTTTTTTATCCAGTAGGTAGATATCATAATCAAGTACCTGATCATCTGTTTCATTCCTAATACCGTATATTGTTTCAATCTTTAGTTGCAGATCTTCATAGATGGACTTTCCATAATTTCTCCATAACACTTGTCGTTATTTCGGAGACATTCCGATAGTATTATTCCGAATAGCGGTCGTTGGTTGCCTCCCATTCCCATCAATCCCGCCTCTTCCATTGTTTTATCCCATTCCCTGCCATCCTTCCATACCCTCAGCTTTATATGTCGATTTAGATGTCCAAACAATGTTTCCCTTTCCTCATTTCTCTGTAAATATTTGTTCATCCTGTGTCCACATGTTTATTGAATTGTTAGACATCAGATTGATTAATTAGTTTTATTATTAATTCTTGGTCATTGGTAATGCTTCCACTGATATGATAAGTATTTAAGTTTTTTCTGAAACATTTACGACAACGTATAAATTCTTAATTAAGTTTTAGTCTCTCACAAAAATTGGTACACACGACACGAAACACGCCTACGAATGTTTCGAAATTTCTGAAACCACATGACGCACCTACTAACATAAAAATAATCTCAAACAAACCTTATTAATTTCATTCTCCAATTACATATCGCATCCGTAGATGCATTATAATCCGAGATGAATATTGTCCATTAATATTAAAAACAGGCCTTTGTGTTATTTGTTTGTTATTCACACCTTCAGGTTGAGTGTCGTCGTTACACACTGCACGTTTGTTGATGAATTATTGTTTCAAAAAAAAATCACCCTCGTTTATTGTCTACGCCTTATTCTTTGTGCCTTTTGTAGTCTGTTTTAAAGAAATTAAAAAAAAAATGTTAATTTGTTAGGGATATATTTGTGACCTTAATTAGTTGTACCAAAATTGTAATTAGAAAAAAAAAACTCATCCTTATAACCGTCTATCCTCCAAATGGTTCCAATATAGTCGTAATTGGTTTTCTCTTGCTCAAAATTGTCATCGGAATCTCCATCGGTTGTTTCTCTTTCTCCATGTTGCTCTAATTATTTTCGTCTGTCATATTTGTATTGTAAATCCCTGTGAGCATCCTTTCTGCATATCCAATATTTTTTTAATAGTCTGGCATTCTTAGAGCCGGAACTGAGAATATGTTTTTGCTTCTTTGGTAGTAAGCATTCGCCACACTATCTCGAAACAAATTTTTCAACGCAAGACTTCGTATAGTACCTTAAATACATAACCCAGTGATAGCATATGTGCACTATCATGTATATGTTTGAAGTTGTCATTAGAGAAAACTTTGTTGATGGCCATAAACGTTGAGATGCTACACTGGAGTAAATCCTCTTCCACGTTTCCCGAAGACACAAAACTGTGGATCCAGCGTTGTCCTCTATCTCTATCCGAATTTGCATAATGTATTTGATTTTTTTTTTTAGTCAAATTCTTGAATATGATTTATTGGTTAGAATCGCAACAATATTGATGAAATGGTTGTTAGTCAACTTGGTGCGGGTTTGCCCCGTCGTTTGCATGTTTTACACTTCGATCTTATTATGCGATCTCCCATGAATTCTGCATTGCATGGTTAGCTTGACATGTACTCCCATTGGTCTCCAAAAACTTCGATTTTCACGAATATGGTGAATATGCGGCCATCCTCGAGCGAAATTGCAATTTATATGTTATGCGTTGTATGACACTCTACTTTGCTGGTGTGTTTCATACGAAATAAGAATGAATCTCCGATTTTTCCAGGTTTCTAACGATTCCTTAACTGTTTTCTTAAGTATTTGTTCGGGAGTCATGAATCCAGCTGTGCCATTTGATCCTTCAGAACCTTCTACGTTT
Organism: Papaver nudicaule; assembly: GCA_023529015.1. Taxonomy (NCBI): domain Eukaryota; kingdom Viridiplantae; phylum Streptophyta; class Magnoliopsida; order Ranunculales; family Papaveraceae; genus Papaver; species Papaver nudicaule. Next base: position 12,115 of record JAJJMA010236480.1, read on the forward strand.
TAGGAAAATCGTGTTACATTGTATCTTATTAAACGGATAGTTATATAAGACTTTGAGGAGCATACTTTCAGTTGCATTTTTTACTCCCAAAAAAGCACACCGGTACGCTAGTACTCATTTTGCTGCCGCCAATATAAAGTGACAATTAGTTTGTTCCATTAAGTTTTTATTTGTTAGTGTATATTTTCTTTTGTATTGCAATTGACCTTATTTTGACACTAAAAATTGTGATTTATATAGGCGGTTACCCAAGATAACAGAGGTACCATTTGAGTGATCCAACTGTCATGACTACTTTTTGTTCCTAAATAATTTGGTATCAGCGTGGAAATTTGGTACCCATATTTATCAATCGTGCCAAAAATGATGAAACACATTCCGTGCCATAACGACACAAAATTAATATTGTCCACCATTACTCACCAACATCCACCACTACAAAAACCATCCATTGCCACTACTTCTTCCACCACCATTAAGGGTTACCGTCTCCACCACCTCACTAACAACCACCACCAGTTTCCACTATTACTGACCAACACCACCAGAATCACCACCAATGTCTATTGATATAATTATTATCAAAATTATCATATAATGAAAAACAAAATATTAGATCAATTAATAAAACATTTATGATAATTACTTAATAAATTATTAATTATAAAAAAATAATGATACACTAATTAATAGAACGCATACAACTAAATATAACATGGTTTTTAATGGGCATTCACGGATTCAGGAGGATCCATAACCATTTTAGGGGGTTAATGGGAGGAAAGGGACCCAATACAACGATAACATTTGGTTCAGACACATGTCGAGATCTCAACAACCATTTTTCTAGCCTAATTTGTCCTTGATGTGTTTTATGGGCAGGTACCGAAAACAACAGGGGTACCATTTGAGTGATCCAACTGTCATGATTCTTTTTTCCCTATATAATTTGGTATCATCTCGGAATATTTGGTACCCATCTTTATCAATCGTGCTAAAAACGACGATACCACAAAAACCACCACTGCCACTACTTATTCCACAACCATTAAACGCTACCGCCTCTACCATCCACTAACAACCACCACCATTTCCACCACTACTGACCAACACAACCACAATCGCCGCCAATGTTTATTGATGTAATTCTTATCAAAATTATTGTATGTAAACAAATATTTACTATATTAATTAATGAGACTTTTTTTTTGTTTTTTTGAAAAATTAGTGAAATTTTTATAATGATTAATTAATGAATTATTGATTATAAAAAAATAATGACTCACTAATTAATATAGCATATGAACATAATGTAGTTTTTAATGGACAATCATGGAGTGGGCTAATAACCATTTAAGAGGTTTAATGGGAGATGAAGGACCCAATACAACCACAACCCTTAGATTTCACACTTGGCGAGATCGCAACGGTCCATTTGTCTAGGCAAACTTATCCTTGATGTGTTTTATATTATATATCCCTCCGTCCAAATTTACTTGAGGTATTTGGTTTTGATACACTCGCCTTACACTTACTAAAATTAATGTTTTTTCATAAAATCTTTAACAACACCCAAGCATTTTATCTTTTATTTTACATTTCCAAACTCAAATACAAAGATTTTGTTAAAAAGTTTATGTAAAAACATCAATTTTAGCAAGTGTAAGGCGAGTGTATCAAAACCAAATACCTCAAGTAAACTTGGACGGAGGGAGTATAAGATAAGAGGATTTGGTATACCACTGTTAAATCATTGACATTAACGGTCACAATTACTTGGGATAGTTGGGCGTAAGTATATGCTTCATAGGGATGCATGATCAGTTGGTTTTATTAGTTGGCTAGACATGTATAAAGATAATTGCCATGAACTTTTTATAGTCAGAAGCTAGCAGGTGAGCTAGAATAGTATGGAGATTGAGCTCCTTGAAACAAGCCAAACATAGGTCTAAGAGCACTTTTAGTGGTATCTCCATCTCTATCTCTATAATAGAGAATTATAGAGATTGATTTTTTTGGGAATTGTGTGAAAAAGTTTTTCTCCATTTTGGTGATCTCTATCCCTATCTTCATATTATTGTTTTTTTTATTATCTCTCATCTTATCTACCTCATATAGACTATAGTTAGTAACATAAACTACCTCAAGGCTCTTAATCATTCATAGTTATGCAAATTGAAACATAATTAAAATCAAATACAAATATAAAGTATTGACAACTAAATAATAAGATTACAATACTTAACACACTAATTAACTGCACATAATAAAACTAAAATCATGAATCTAAAGCATTCCCTTTAAGCCCCATAAATGTTCGATAAGATCATCTCGTAGTTGGAAATGAGTTGCTTGATTTGTAATGTCACGATGGCGAGTAAGGAATGTGGTAGTTATGGTGGTGGTTGTGGAATGTGGCGGTGGTGGCGGTGTCGAAATGTGTCGGTGGTGGTTGGCAGTGGTGGTGGAATGTGCTGGTAGCAGTGGTGGAATGTGGACTGTGGCGGTGGTGGAATGTGGTGGTGGTGGTGGTATGTGGTGGCGGCAATTGTGGAATGTAGTGGCGGTGGTGGCCGTGGCGGTGCAAAGTGGCGGTGGCTGAATGTGGTGGTGGCGGTAGTGGAATGTGGTGGTGGCGGTGGTGGTATGTGGCGGTTGTGGAATGTAGTGGCACTGGTGGTGGCGTCGGCGACTGTGCAGTGGCGGTGGCTGAATGTGGTGGTGGCGGTGGTGGAATGTGGTGGTGTTGTTAATCTTGATTATTAATTAAAAATATTAATTATGAATGAAATTATCTTAATTATCTTAGTGTAAATAAGGGTTTGGTGTGAAATTTATGGTGAGGTGTCACCATCACCATTAAAATAATTTGAAGGTTCTTTATCCATTCTCCAAATATAGAGATGATTTGAAGGATCTCTATAATATTTGAAGGATGAAAATAGGGATAGAGAAGCCAATGTGGAGTGTTTTTCACCATTTTTCTTCAAATGTGGGCCATTTATGGGTTTAGAGATAGGGATGAAGATACCACTACAAGTGCTCTAAGGCCCCAATAGACAGAAGACATGTGAGCGATAAGCAATCCGTAGTGTTGCGTAATTCACTCTGAGAAAGTGTAAACAACTTGCAGTCCCTTCGTGAATGAATTTTTGGTTATCTTCCCTAATAATTAATGTTATTGGATTTGTCGTGTCAATTTTTGTGTTCATATAATGCTAAAATAAGTGTCTGACAAAATATTTACTACAATATGAGGGTATAAGAGCATCTCTAATACTAGGTCTTTAAAAAGTATGTCACCTAAGATTTAAGACTTTTTACACCAATATTTCATCTCCAATGCTAAGGTCAAGGTCATATACAGTAATGACATGGTTAGGTGGGGTGAAAGAGAAAGTTTAACCATTACATTGAGTTTTAATTGACATCATCATATTTGTCTCTATATGAAATTAATACTCCTTGGAGAATGGAGATGAAATTTAGGTGGAAAAGTCTTATTTTTTGTTTATTTTGTCCATATGCGAAAGATCTACATGGAAAAAAAGTATTATTTAGAACCCCCTACAAATGACCTTGACACCAGGCATTTAAGATGCTCTAAGAAGAACAAGAGAGAAAAGAGGAATGACTTCCGCTGCATACTCATACAGTCATATGAGATGTATTCATAGGGTTAAGTTGAAATATTTCAATTGAGGAAGCATATGACGCTGAACTTTTGTGAAGCATTCTGAAGTGAAAACCACCGTTGTGGCAGTTTAACATCAAAAACTAAAAATATTTAACAGTATGACAGTTGGATGGACAAAATCCACATCATGTAGCGTAGGAGTTCTAATGTGCCACATGATTGCTGAACCAATAATTAATCATAACTGTTTAACTTGGTTAATTTTGTTTTAACGACTAAGGAAAGTTATTGCACGTTTACTAACGAATGCAACTTTGCATTGATTTCATCTCAATATGCTTAATTCAAGCGCCCCTTATTCAAGCTGAAGTATCACTCAACTTGAGTCTTGAATTGAAAGTACCATACGGGATAGCCATATATCCCGTTTTGTAAGTGTAAAATATCCACCGTCCACGTGGCCACATACCACAGCAGGAAGCAGGATAAGAAGCACTAGAACATATCCAAGAGATCTTTCAACAAATCCCTAGGCAGGATTAAGGGCCCAGATTAAGTCAAAACTGTCAGAATTGAGAAGATGGAAAAGAAGACGTACTTAACTTCACGACATGCAAGGCAAGACGTGTCACTCTTTGGGTGGAACACCACAAAGGTACCAGAGACACGTGGAGCGGGGAACTTTGGTTACAGCACTGCCCGATGTCACAAGCGGGTAAAGCAGAAATAGTGGGAGACAACTCATACTCTACCCTAGACTAGAGGGGGCACGTGTCAACCATGCAAGATCGACTGCCCGATGCCTCGAGCGGGTAAAGCAAAGATGGTGGAAGACAATTCATGCCCTAAGCTATAATAGAGGGACACATGTCAATCATGCGAGGCTAATGACCCGATGGTAACAGCGGGCATGAAAAAGGAAGGGCAGGACAGCATAGGACCTAGGAGAGACTAGGGATGTACGTGGCAGCCATGCACTAAAAGGTCATCAGCGGGGACAAGATGAATATTTCACCACTAAGGAAAAATACTCAGAGGTACAAATAGCAGCCCAAAAACCAAGGGTGCACGTGTACTTCCCTGGTGGGACCCCTTAGGGGCCTATAAATGGGAAACTCCATCCATTGGAGCAGGGGCAACCAATCTAAGAGAGTCCTAGGGCAAAATAGAGAAAAGTTCATATTCTGTTATTTTGTGTGCAACCAATCTCTGTAAGAAACTCTGTAATATTCTAAGAATCGTAGTGAAAATCTCCAATCTAGGAGCCGAGGATAGCACATTTATGTGCCGAACCTCATAAAAACCTCTTGTGTCATTTATTTCTTTATGATCTGAACTCATCATCACTACATTACACAAGCATCCGATATCATATTTGATGTACCATAAGAACAAAGTGTGTTATAGCAACCTTAGGATCTCACAGCGGATTTTTGGTTGTTACAGTGGCGCTAGAAACATGGAGTGAGTAAAGAATTTATTCTTCCTAGTGACAAAATAATGCTCCCAGCCAGATTCACCTCATGGAGTTCTTGATCTATGAAGCTAGCGAAGTGTGGAATCATCTCCTAAGAAGGCAGAAACTAACAACCCATCTTTTATTTCCTTGATTATACTACTTTTTTTTTGCACAAAGAATACAATGACGATAACAGGACCTAGAGAGAGCAAAGGAAACACCAAAAGCAGGACATGTTCTCCCAAAACATGCGCAGGAGATAGCCTCAGCAAAACCACCACCACTTCAACCTACCAAGGACGCGACTGCTAAGGAAGTGATTGGAAAAAGCACGACAAATGTTGAAATATCGGCTGTTGGAGTCTCCCAACAAAAAACCCGATCTCAGTCAAACAAAGAGAAAGATTCACCCGACAATCAAAATGGTGACGTATAAAGCCAGATGACTAGAGAAGGAGCGGCAGCTCTCGCAGTAGCAGCAATCTCAGCAGTCGAGAAGGAAGCGAGGAGTAACAAGCTCAAACAAGTAGAGAAAACCGCAGATCCACGAAGAAAGTAACTCACCAGCTGAAGTTGTATGAAATACCAACAGGTAATACCCCCAATGCTCAGCCAAGGACGACTGCCTTGCCAACTACAGGATTCCAGGAAATATTCATGGATCAAAGACGCCATTTGGAGGAAATAGCAGCATCGGATGTTCAGGAAGGAGCGGGAATGGTTCAAGCAGACGTCCAAAACCTGGCCAATAACTCAGGAAGCGGACAAAGGCACACCCCCGACAACGGAGGATCCAACGACTTTCATAAGGAGACCAACAACAAAGCGATGCAGGCGGAAAAGCAAAACCAGGATTATGCTGAAGCATTAAAGATACTAGCCCAAGAGAACCTGAAGCTTAAGGCCAAGGTCACCCAGCTCACCACGGTAGTACCATTGGA
>JAJJMA010236486.1:0-33059 GCA_023529015.1 Papaver nudicaule
CAGGCAAGCTCGTCTCAACATGTAGCACAAGCTAGCTCGTCTCAACAGCCACCAAACGAAAGGAAGGAGAGAAAGAAAGCTGGACCTAGACACCAAAACATTCCAAAGGACGGGTTTTTACCACCAAAGGAAGACGGAAGACTTTGGGGTGAGGCGGAGGATCCAAGTGTGTTAATTGGTTACGAGCATTCGTGGGCCGCACAAGTTTGTAAGCAAGTGGTATGAATCAATACTTTTCCCACTTTACTATAATCTTACTTTCAAAATCTAAAATTTAAACGTTTTGTATTTAGGATCATAAAGATGCAGTTCAGCTTTTGAAGCACCAAAAGGCCGGGATTTGGTCCATTAATGAAGAATCACCAAAGGTTAAGGCTCTGGTTCAGGCTTCAGCATTGTGGCCTGGCATTCAGAATTCTAAGGTTGTCCATGACAGTATTGTCAGTGCCGCTTTGAGAGAGAGATACTGTCCTGAAACCGACACCTTTCATTTTGGATTCGGCGAGATGACTCTCATCTTGGACGATATGTGGTCCATTGCCGGCCTCCAAAGTGAAGGCAAAGCGGTTCACGAAGGGTACACTGAAAGGATGGCTTGGCCAAAACTGTATGACCTATGTTTCACCACTCTTGGGTGGAACAAAGACAAATGTGATGAGGAATTCTGGATTGCTTCATCCCAGACTGAGGAAGACCTAAGAAGAACCGCAAACAAAAAGTTGGTTCGAAAGGTAAAGCTTGATAGGTTGAGGCCTGAGTTTGGGGGTACACTCAAGAAGGAACTTTCTGATGAGAGGGCTAAGCAGGTGGCCACAGCTTTCTTGTTGCACCAACTTGGTACCATTTTCTTCCCCGACCAGAGTGGAAACCGGGTGAATATTGGCTACCTTCAGTTGTTGAGGACCATTGAGGGCACGCACGACTATTCGTGGGGTTCGGCAACCCTTGCCTTCCTTTTAGACGGTCTTAGAAATGCCTCGAGGGCGGGTGCTAGCAACATTGCTGGAAATATTGGTATTTTACGGGTAATTTTTGATTTTCCATCTTCATTTTATCGTAATATGTTATGTTCATCTTCATTTGATTTGTAACCCAACGTTATGTTTTCAATTTCAGTCATGGTTTTATGACCATTTTCCAACACTTAAGATACGCCCAAGATTGAACCGACACTGGAAGCAGGACAAGGTTCCTGAGGTTGATGGGGATGATGAGGACGATGAGGATGATGAGGATGATGAGGATGAGGATCCTAATGACGATCGCCCAACAGGTATGAAGTATCCTTTCGAACAAAACCAACTAAGAAAGAAGCATCAGAAGATAGAGTGGTTGAGGGAACAATTAGACGACTTAGATGCATCCCAAGTGGTGTTTGATCCATACATGCGTATAGACCCGGTAACGGGGGATGACAACCGTCAGCTTTCACCACTTGCTGACTATAATGGGCCTATCTATCATCCTCATGGGTTTGTCATGACTAATCCTAGGCGATGTCTCCGTCAAATTGGTTTTGTTCAGACTGTTGTTCGTCATGAGAACTTCAAATTGCAACCAATAGAGGATGGTACTAAAATTGAAAACAGCTACATCAAGACGGTCTATTCTCCAACTCCATCAACGGACGTATGGAACAATCGTCACCAACCACAATACCACATCCAAATGGGCGAGCTGATTTCTGCATTGGGCACAAAAGAGGCCACCCCAGATTATTTGCCATGGTTCTACAAGTGGGGTCATCCTTATGTGATCAACCGCGATCCGGAAGCAATCCGCATCATCGAACAAGAGAAAGCCAAACTCAAGAAGGCCGTTGAAGGGAAGGGGAAGAAATCGTTGGAGTTGTTGTGTAAAATGGCCACCATTGGGGTAAGCACACTATAAATTCATCATAGTTATGATTCATTGGTCTTAAACTAATCCTACTTATGTTATTTGCAGAAAAAACGAGTGCAAATGTTGGTAACGAGCATGTGCGCCCACATCTCCAGTGGCAAATCTTTGAGTGTAAGTAAACAGGAAGTTCTCAAGAACCAAATCCAAGGAATTCATGACCTTGGACCCCAAGGAGATACGCTTTTTGAATGCTTCGAGAGAGGTACCAAGAGGCCGCGTGAATCCTCATCTTCTCGGCAGCCTCCTCCAGTATCGGATGAAGAAGAATATATTGATGAAGAGGAGGTTATTGAAGAACGTCGAACTCGAGGTGGTGGTCCTCACATTGGTGAACCAAGAGGTAGTCGTGGTGATGGTCCTCGCACTCGTGGGGGTAGAGCTGGAGCAAAAGGTGTTGCTGGAAAAGGCAAAAAACATGCTCATAAGTGAAAAACTTATGCCCATTATGAGTGAAAAACTTATGTTATGAATCTGAAATTTATTTTAGCTTGTTTGGATATTAGGTATGCTTTTGTTTATGGATGAATGTGTGGTTTTGTTATATTGGGAAACTTGGGTGTTTAATTATGTTATGACTTGGGTTTGATAGGTGTAAGGCATCTATGTATGTTAAAAATTAGTATTGTTTTATAGTTACATGAGTAGTTACGGCTACTGAAATTACCCTGGTACCAGCCGTAAGTAGAGTTACGTCTACACTTTTCCAGACGTAAGTCAAGTTACGGCTACTAAGCCAGATACAATTCAGCCGTAAATAAACTTACGGCTACTAATTTATACTTACGGCCACTAACCTTGCGACACAAAAAATTTGCTATAAAGGAACTTACGGCTGCTAAGCAAAGTATCGTTATTAGCCGTAAGTAAGTTACGGCCACTAAGATGGACTTACGGCTTGCATCTGAAGCTTTAATGGCAGGCTAACTTACGGCTAGTTGTTCTTCATATTGCAGCCGTAAGTACTTCTGGTTCACGATTTTTGATTTTCATGGAGTGAATGTGACCTAGCTTTTCAATGAAGTTAGCCTCAATGGAAAGAGATACTTCTAGCTCCATTTCGACGCTTGATTCACTCATTTTGGTTGAGTGAATCAAGTTTTTGTTTTTTAGAAAAAAAGCTAGGTTTTTTTTTTCTCTCTTCTTCTTCTTCTCACTGATTTTCAGTTTTTGATTAAGTTTTTTTTTAAGTTTGTTAATCATACTTTTGGTTAATCACTGATTATCAATTTGGTTAATCACCGATTAACAAAACATAAAAGGGTAGTTTTGGTATTAAAAAAAAATACATAGGGGGAGAGCCAAATTACTTCGGGGAAACTGTGATCCAGGGGCTTCAGTTTTTTTCGAAGCCCCTGAATCACTTTTCTAAATCAACATCTCCTCTAGCTTTCATAACAGGCACTTCTTCACTAAGCAGAAGATCTTGTATAACAAAATCACGAACCAACTTTGGCAAGGATATAACTATACCGTAGTGGGTTTATTTTCGAGGAAGCAAATGTTAGTTTTTAACATTGTGAAGGATTTTGATGGTTTAAAACTAACATCTTATCCATTGATCTTTACCCTGGCTGGCCGGGATGGTTGTCAATCGGCATTCTTGTATAACCATGGGAATCAGAGTTCAGTGAGAAACATGATTTTGAAAGCATAAAATACGAGCATTAATTATCTAATACGTCTCTACCGCACATCTACATCATATTATGTTGCGTGTCGGATACAGATGCCACCACCAAGTAGCCATTCGATTATTTGATAGTATTTGACCTGCCGGGTCCAGCATATAAACTTCATGAATACTTAGCCAGGACTGACAAAGTAAGCGAACTGGCCAGATTGGATTCTCTTGAAGGTATGAATGAGGATACGAAGAGCAGCCGAAGATAAGCTTATCTGGACCTTGAACAGAATTGAACTTTTCTGAGTCAAATCTGCATATAACAAGCTCGTGGAAATGAAGTTCTACAATATCTCTCATAGCAATGTCAATGGCCGTATTTGGAGAAGATTATGGAAGTTTCAAACTGCTCCAAAAATTATTTGTGTGTAATACACTCAGGGTCTCCTCTTTAATCCAATCTTCTGATATTTACAATAGGATAGACTACACGAAACCTCCTATAGCGGTGCTTCATACAAATTAGCTTCTAGAGACTGCGTAATTGGACTAATAATACGAAATTTTGCAGGTACCCCTCAAGCCTCTACGTGCATCTTCAGACACGGATATCCATTTCCCTATCTCTCCCTATATTATTTGACATTTGTAAAATTATTCAATTCCTCGCGAAAGACAGCTTGTGGAAGTCTATATTGCACAATTGGACAATCTCCAAAATCTGAGTAAACAAGGTGCATATGATCTAGCCTCTGCAAGCCCGATTCCTAGAAGAGAAGAACAACCAAGGCTTAGCAATGAACTCGAAAGGAGTGTTGGAACGGTGGGTGCGTTTGTGTCCTTGCTGCTAAGAAAGAGACTTTTTTTTTTTTTTTGAAAACCAGAAAGAGACTTTTTGAAGCGTGGATAATGCAACATTAGGGAATTAAGGCTGGGGAATGAACTTAAAAGGAGTGTTGGAACGGTGCCTTTGTGTACTTGCTGCTAAGAAATAGACGTTTTCAGGTGAAGGAGCACTGATGCAGAAGAGGTATTTAGACAATTTCCGTGGTGACTGCAAGGATTTTGTGTTTGTCATTTGATATCAATGTTGGGATTAATGGTGCCCAGGGATGCTAATACGACATTTGTCGGGGAGTGAGGCAACATTACACCATAGTTAATCCCAGAGGTACCACGGGAAGCGCTTCTCAAGCAATTGCAAGATGCTTGACGTTCAGGAATGGATAGGAAACGATCTTTCCAGACCTGACTAGAACACCAAATCCTTGCATTAACAAAATTTCCGTGATTTTTCTTGAACTGACACGTGATAATAAGCAGACTGTTGATAGTATCCTCGAGATCTATCTACTTAACCCTAGTAGTATATAGAAAGAGAGGGATCGAAAAACTTAACCCTCGTTTCAGTTCTCCTCCGCCTCCATCTCTCTTGCCTTCTCCTCACCTCTCCCAAAATCACAGAAACAACAGATCGAACCACATTTTTGGTAGTCTTTTGATGTTTAGATTTTGTTGAATAGTTATGATAGATCTAAAGATTGGCCTGATGTTCATATCAATCAGACGATCAATCTCTTCTGGTCAACAAATTAGTAATGATGGCGGGAGGAAACAAGCTTCATTTATAGATTGATGATCGAGCAAAGTTTAAACAACAACAATATAAGCAGTAGCGTTATGATTTTTCCTCTCAAGCATTTTAAATCCACCGTTTTTGAGATAGTATTCAAATTCTTTAAGGGTTGTTTTTCAAACTTTTTGGCCTCCTTGAGGTAATACATCAGGAAGAAAAAATTTTTTGGAAATCAACAACTAATATAGAGATAAACCAATTTCTGTTGATCTTGACTCTGGGACTCTAGTGTTTGAAAGTTCTTGTATTTCCAAAGGATAGGTTTTGCTATTCAAAAAGGACTTGCGGCGCAATTTGTTGCCCGCTTGCCCTCTAAGACGATGTAATTTACAATCTTAATTGAATTATACTTCTATTAAAGTTCTTTGAAATTTTTTTTAAGACTTGCTTATGAAAATAGATTTGTACCTTGTTTTTTTTTGTTTTCTATATTACCCTTTGATAGAGCCTCTGTTGGTTTTGGGTTCCCTGTGAAACTTTGACTGACCCTTTATGTGACTGACCCTTTATTCTCAAGGCTGTTAACTCAGGCTGAGCATGTTAATTCTGTACAAGGTATAAAGGTGACCACTGATTCTATGGCTATAAGTCATCTTTTTTTTGCAGATGATTGTCTAATTTTTGCGAAAGCAACTCAGGAGGGTGCTAGTAATTTGCATAACATTATACAACAATTTAGTAACTTCTCAGGTCAGTCCATCAACTTTGAAAAGTCTGGAATTGCTTTTAGTCCTGGCATAGAGAGTGAAACTAGAGTGCAGATAGCTGCAACTCTAAATATCAATACTATGAAACTACAAGATAAGTACCTTGGAGTTCCTCTACTCATTCAGAAGAACAAAATGGATAGCTTTGGGCATCTCATTGACAAATACAAAGACAGAATAGGAACATGGAAAGGTAAGTACCTAAACCAACCTCAAAGAGTAGTTCTTAATCAGTCTGTACTAGGTTCTCTGTCTTCACATTATCTCTCTGTTTTTCCAATGACAAAAGAGATAACAGGTAAGATTGACGACATCCAGAGAAACTTCTTCTGGAATAGTAAATCAAACTCAGGTGGAGTCCCACTTAGAGCCTGGGAGGTTATAACCCAACCAACGGCCTTAGGTGGTTTGAATATTAAAAGAGCTGAATTTCAAAATTTAGCCCTGTTAACAAAACTAGCTTGGAGAGTTGTGACTGAACCTGAATCACTGTGGGTCAAGGTTCTTAAGTATAAGTATTTCCCTACCAGAAAACCATTAGGATGTGAGAAAGAGGATAGCTCATCTTGGGTATGGAAAGGGATTTGCATGGGAATGGCTATACTTAGGAAAAACTGTTGTTGGGAAGTGGGTAATGGAAAGAATATTTCCATTTGGAGTGATGTATGGATTCCAGGAAGGAATACATTGGTAGATTCACATTTCAGGTCTACAAATATGAGATTGGTAAACCAGCTAATGACTCAGGATGGTTTAAGCTGGGAGGTAGAGACACTGCAAGCTCTTTTTGATAGGGAAACAGTTAAAGAAATACTAAAAATTAGGATTCCAAAGCTAGGGGTATACACACTGAGATGGACACCTAACTCAAATGGTCTATTCTCAGTTAAATCGGCTTACAAGGTAATTAGTAATGCTAACACTGTGGTTGTACATGTGCAGTTCCCCTGGAAGCAATTGTGGAGATCAAGTCTTGTACCAAAGATAAAACACTTCATCTGGAAGTGTATACAAAAATGTTTACCTTTGAGAACAAGATATGCTAGGTTTATACCAAACATATCAGATAGATGCCCTTTTTGTAATGACTTTGCTGAGACCACACAACATCTGTTCATGGAGTGTAGAGTTACACAGTCTTTATGGTCTGATATCAATCCTGATTTTCTGCAGATGATAGGAAACAAGACAATAAGTGAATTGCTTACCAGCTGGTTTGACACCTCTGTGACTAATAGGCAGAGTAGTGTAGATGAGTTAGTATTAGCTAGTTACACAATATGGAATATTTGGAAACTCAGATGTAAAGTTCATTATGAACAAGCTAATATCAATTTGCAGGTGTTTAAGAGACAGGTTATGCAGGAAGTAAATGAATGGCATAAAGCTAATCATACCACTGTGGTTAGTAATGTATCAAGAAGGCAGGAAGAACAGAATGAAACTTGGCAACTGCCAAGTGCTGAATTTGTGAAAATTAACTTTGATGGAGCCTTTCTCAAAAACTCCAAAGTAATGGGCATTGGACTAACTTTTTTCTCTGATGCAGGGCAATGCAAATGGGCAAAAGCAATCCCAGGTGTAGCCAAGGATGAGGAAGAAGCTGAGGCATTAGCAGCTCTGGAAGGAGTCAAACTGGCTTTGGATAAAGGGGTGCGAAAGCTGGAGCTAGAAGGAGATTGTTTGAATGTTATTAAGGCAATAAATGGTTATGTAGGAACAGTCAAGTGGACAAACAATGCTATTATACTTGACTGTATAAACCTGTTAAGTTGTTTTCAAGAATGGAAATGCTCTCATGTGAAGAGAGATCTTAATAATGTAGCAGACTCCATTGCAAAAAAAGCAAGGAGCTATACAAGTTGTATTGAATGGGATGACAATAAGCCGCAATGGCTTAACATCCTTATTCAAAATCAAACTGATGTAAACCTTTCTTAATTCTTAATGAAGTACTTTTCCTATTAAAAAAAAATAAAATAAATAGAAATAGAAATTCACTAAGAAACTTCTAAATATGTAAATATCGAGAGAGATTTAAGGAAGTTTGAAGTTGGACGAATTCTAATCTTTAAGCATTCAGTAAGATCGAGTTAGGCCGAACGGAGTCGGAGTCGGATGAGCTCAAAACTCTAAGCAACTAATGGATGAAATCCATATTCCGAAGTTGGATGGATATTTATAAGAATTGATATCGTCAAGATTTTATTACATAGTGCGACGATTTAACTTGTTTTTTTGGCAGAGGAGTGATTTTTCTCAAAGCTAAATCGTCAAGATTTTATTACATAGTGTGACGATTGTTGTATACTCGTCATGGTTGTATGTTAAACTATGACAATTTTTCTATTCATCGTCATGCTTATAAGTTGAATCATGACGATTTTTCATCACGAAGGTGGTGGTGGTGGTGGTGGTGGTGGTAGTGAAATTGGAGGTGGTGGCGAGCGAAATTGGAGGTGGTGGTGGCGAGCGAAATTAAAGTTTGTGATGGTGAAAATGAAGGTGGTGGTGGTGGCGGCAGTGGTGGAATTGGAGGCGGTGGTGGTGATAATGGAGGTGGTGGTACTAATGGCAAACTATCTAATTCCAATATAATTGGCTAATTAATAATCTAACATTTTTGATTATTTATAAATTAAGTTTCTAATCCTAATCATTACCTATAATCTTCATTATGGTGGATATGGGGTTATGTGATTACCAACTGAACATCCCTATTTTGGCATTTAGTGCTCACTCCTTCTCGCCCCTATTAAAAAAGGGCTCGCCCCCAAATTAGCCAGGCTAACAAGGTTGAGAAACTGTCAACTGCAAATTCTCCTACCAATTGCAAAATCCAACCAAGACATTCACAAGTTTTGACAACATTTTCTAATTTATCAAATCAAATAGTTATAAGCAAACAATCAAACAATCTAAGAATCGAACAATCTCAGATTTAAACTTAATTACAATTGTTTGAAATGTTACAAACAATCAAACAATCTCAGAATCTAACAAAAAAAAAAAATTGAAATTAATATTCACTTGCAGATCTGATTTTATTAGGTTTTGAAATTTGTTTTGTTTTCCCTGTGACCTGGTATGAGAACGAGGAGGGGGCGGAATAAGTGAAATGGAAGTTAAATCACGCGATGATTTGTATATCTTTGGCTTCATTTGGAGATTTAATTGAAGATTGGGAAATCTGAGTGTGTTGGTGATGGTGTGGTAGTGGTGGCAATTGTTGGGGGTGACGGATGTGGACAGTTATTGGTGGTTATGGTGGCGATTGTTTTGGTAGTGGTGGTGGGTGTTTTGTTGGCGGTGACGGTGACGGCGACGGCGATTTTTTTGTGGTGGTGGCGGCGGTAATGGCAACAGCAGTTTTTGTTACAGATTTTTAGAGAAGTTGAATTGGAGAAGAAATAAATTTTATTTTAGGGTAAGTCATTATATAGTTTGATAAGGGTATAATGGTCACGGTGTTATAAGGGGTTTTCCGATTTTACTATATAGTATCCAGCGGAATTATTTTCAATGGGGCCAAATACTCACTCATGGGACCAAATTTAAGTAGGTAAATTTATGGTAATGCTGTTTAGTCTTTACCCCAGCCGGGATAGTTTTCAAAATGGCTATTTTACAAAATGAATCTGCTACACCTGATAAATCAGAATCATGGGCATCAGAGTTCAGTGTGAATCACGATTTTGAAAGCATAAATAAACACAAGTATTAGCTAACGCGTGCCTAAAACGAAAGGTCATGTGTTGTGGAAAAACCATATATGCTCCGGATTCTAGATGGTGAACACGAGACGCAGACAAACTACCTATATTATGGTACGTGCCGGATACAGATAGGCACTAAAATACTTGTTAGTGTCGTGCCCGTTTCGATTATTTGATAGTATCCGACCTGCCCGGTCCAGCATATATATATATATGCATTTAGCCAGGAACGACATAGTAAGCTAACCGGCCAGACTGGCCTCGCGTGGTCCCCCTGTGAACACTCATTTGCTTCACAGCAAGGGAAAATGGTGGCTATGAATGTTAGTGGGAAGATGGTAACCAGTATATCCATTCGGAAGTACTCAACAAGTATATATAATACCACAGCCCCATTCTTACAATTTGTTGGAACGTAGGAGGCTAAAACAAAATTTATGTGATTTTTCCTGAATTGACACCTGGTTATAAGCAGACCGTTGATAGTATCCTGGAGATCCAACTCACAGCCGGTTATCTATCTTTTTTTTTTTTTGATCGGTAAAGATAATTTCATTGATCAAAAAATAGAGGGTACAAAAGCTTTGTACCACCCTAGCAAGAAAACAAGATTGGAAAAGCAAAATCAGAGATGGTACCATCTAGAAACTAAGAACCAAAGTACATTATAGGCCAGTTGACAATGGTTTCCTGATAGCTAATGTTTTCAAACTCTTTGAATACTAGACTCCAAGTAAACAAGGTATACTTAATCTTATTGATTACAGCCACTTCATTGCAGTTCTTGTTGCCGAAGACCCTTGAATTTCTTTCCAACCATATGTTCCAAATAATAGCTACAGCAATCATATTCCAGATTTGGTACTGTTGTGCATAACTTCGAGATAGACTCCATGAAAATAACATCGTCTTAAGATCCATTGGCATTGTGAAGCTCCATTTAAGTTTCTGCAAAAAGTGTTCCCAAATAGTTGAAGCAAACTTACAGTGTATGAATAAGTGATTCACTGTTTCATGAGCAGCACAAAATAAACACCCTGGTGGCACTCCAATACGCCTCCGTCTTAACATATCTCGCGTTTGAAGACTATTGTGCGCAATAGACCAAAGGAAGAATCGAATTTTTGGAGGAAAATGTTGCTTCCAAATATAGCGAAACATTGGATCTAATATAGTGTTATTTGTGTCAGCAGTAAGATGATCATAAACTGACCTTACAGAGAAAGTACCTTTGCTAGAGAGAGACCAGACCACTTCATCTTGATGGTTTACTGAGAGCACAGTGGACAGCAAACTGTGCATTAGTTCTTGTAACTCATTTCTAGCAACTGCATTTAATCTTCTTGGTAAAGCTAAACTCCATCCCCCATCAACAAAAAGGTCAGCTACATTCTTTTCCTTTACTCTTGTTAGTCTGAAAAGATTAGGATATTTAATCTTCAATGGAATATCCAACAACCATTTATCCGACCAGAAACTGGTACGGCTACCAGAGTTTACCTTGAATCGAATGCGTCTTTCGAATGTGTCTTTCGAATATTACCTTGATAGCCGGTTATCTATCTACTACTAGTATATAAACGAAAGAGAGGGATAGAAAAAACCTAACCCTAGTTTCAGTTCTCCTCCGCCTCCATTCTCTTGCCTTCTCTTCTTCTCTCTCAAAATCACAGAAACAACAGATCGAACCACATTTTGGCAGTCTTTTGATGTTCAGATTTTGTTGAATAGTTATGATAGATCTGAATATTGGACTGATGCTCATATCAATCAGACGATCAATCTCCTCTAGTCAAACAATTAGTAATGGTGGCGGCAGGAAACAAGCTTTATATATTGATGATCGAAACTTTAAACAACAACGATATAAGGAACAGCGTTATGATTTTTCCTCTCAAGCATTTTAAATTCAATGCTTTTTGAGATGGTATTCTATTTCTTTGAGGGTTTTTTCTTTAACGTTTTGGCCTCCTTACTGTCATCCACGTCATAAAGAAAATAAAACTATGTGAATATACAGAGAGAAGTCGATTTCTGTTGGATCTATGACTGTGGGACTCTAGTGTTGTATTTGAATATATTAACTATGTGAAAGTTCTTGTTTTTTGATTGATTCTAGTGATTCTAGTGTTTATTTTCGTCTTACAGATCTGCCTTGAATTTATTTTTCGAGACTTTTTTGCATACTGATACCGTGAGACCAAGAGAAGCCATATGGCCTCCTAATCGCCTACAACTTGTCATTTTGCTTGCCCAACTGCCTGTTAATGTTCATCCATCGTTCTTTTAGGAGCCATTACCTTGAGAAATTTAGTCTGTGTTTTATTACTTGCTAGTACAAATGTTGCTATAACATTCTGTCAAATGATTGATAGCTGAAAATGTTAAGGTCAGGTGTAGGAGATTTATCATGCACCGTTTCTAATGATCAGGCCATCGGTCCATGGCATAATTTCATGGATACTTGGCTAAACCTGACAAAGGAAAGGAAGCAAACCGGACAGACTGGCCTGGCGAGGCCCGTTGAACACCCCCTTGCTTCAAAGATTTCAACCATGTATGGATGACTAAATCAAACAACAATACTTGGAAAATTATATTTTGAGTGCATGACGTGCTTCTCTTGCATCATCAGGTGGTTGGGCCTTGTTCTTTTAATTTGCAATTGGCATGCACTTGTCTTTCTTTTTTCTCCTAGCTAGCTAGTGTTGCCATCAAACAATGAGTTTACTAATCCAGAAGATTCTCTTCTCTCTTACTCATAATGTTTTTTCTCCTACTATCGCCATCTAAAAGGGATTAATACTACAACAAAAACAGGTAATATACTCTTGACTAGGGCCTTGGCCGCGACTAAATTTCATATACTGCGACAAATTTCCGTCATTTGTGAATTGTGATGGTTAGGATGCAAAACTTTTATTAAAATCGTGGTCGTCTACCGTCCTAAGTTGTCCGATCACTCAAAATTTGCACCGTGCATTAGAATTGGCCACTATGAACCAACATTTACTATATGATCCAGATATATATAAGACCCCATGACCCAAAATTACACACCGTGCTCAAGACAACTGCGACACCCAGATTTGTAAGAAGGGGGGAAAACCATATACACTTGGATAGAAGACTATTTTTGGGGTCATTTAACAATTTTCAATCCAAATTAATTATGATTTTATTTCATTTTTGAGGAGTTTACCATGGTTTATTTTATTCTCTTATACTCTATCTTAACTAATCAATTAATTAAGTTTAATACTAAACATATGAAAGTTGGCCGATCGAGCCATTGAACCAGTACTCTTCATGATTCAAAAGAGGTCAATTAATGTGGGTAACATGCTATAAAAAGAGGCCTAGACCGGTTGTTAATCCTCACAAATCAAAATATCTGATAACAATAATTGTTAAGAGCACGTACAAGAAGTCTCTCTTAATCTCAACAAATGGCTGCTACAAAAACTCCTCTTTCTCTCATTGGTCTCTTATTGTTCAGCTTGATTGCTTTCCAATCCATGTAAGTATATATCATTAAGGATTGATTGATCCATGCATCCACTTTTCTTACAATCACCCTTCTGCCTGTCTTTTACGGTTTCTATCTTGTGCTTATGTTCAAACCTTAATTTGTGAACATGCAGGAAAGCGGATGCAATAAGTTGGGCAAGCGAGGCTTCCAATTGTTTTAATGTGGGTGGTACTCATCTTCCCGATACGAGGTTTTCTTGTGCCGGTGCTCTCATGCGTTGGAGGTATTCGGATGATGTAGCTGGGGATTGTAGGCCTTGGTGTAGGTCATTGGTAGATACTGATGGGGTACACTGTGCCCAGATGAACGAGGATGAAAATCATACAATATACTGTGCTTGTTACGATACGTGTGTGATGCATGATGGCTTGTTCTAAATGCAATTGCTTTTGATCGATCCTAAAATAAATAAAAACAGCTTATGCGTTGTCCCTCACAGTTATAGCGTGTTGCCGGCCGATCATGAGTTTCTTTTCGTAATCTATCTTGTTGTTTTTAATATTTGTGTGATAAATAAAACCAGAAGTTTATTGAATGTTTCGCAATTTTATTAAAGGAATCAACCGTTTGTATTTTTTTTTGTTTTTTTGCCGATGACTAGTGAACTGAGTTCGATGGTTGTGTCTTGTGATCATATTCTTAGTGAAAATCCATGGCTGTTCTGTTAGTCATTAAGTCAAACATGATATACTATGTTCACTCACAAATTTTAACTGCTGTTTTTTTTTTTTTTTTCGAACATGATTGAATCTTGCAATCAACAAGAGAAAGTTCAACTCATATATCCTTTCCAAGCATAATTAAGAAACCCATGATAGCAAGCCTTGAATATACTGCAGCTACCAATTACCCTCATTTGTGAATTGTGACATTTTCATTAAGATCTTGGTCCTCTGCCGCCCAAAACTGTCCGACCACTCAAAATTTACATTGTGCAATAGAATTGGCCACTATGAATTGAACTGAAAACAATGTATGATCCGAATAATACCACCCAAAATTCCACACCGTGTTATAGAAACCATGGACTCGCTTGTGGAATTGCATGTTGATGTTCGACCATCGTTCTTTTAGCCATGGCCTTAAAACATTCGTATGTGTTTTATTACGTACTTGTAAGTAAAAAGCAGCTATAACAACATTATATCAAATGACTGATAGTTTAAATGATACGAGGATAACTAAATCCAACTACAATGTGTAGAAAATGAATTTGGGTAACTATCCCATCTGCATCCGCTGTGTCTTGATGGTTGTTGGCCCTTATTCTTTTAACTGCAATTGGCATGCAATACTTGTCTTTGTTTTTTCTCCTAGTGTTGCCATTTACAAGGGATTCATAACAATTTGATGGCCATTTGATAGCGTCCGACCTACCCGGTCCATCACAATTCGTGGATACTTGGCCAGACCTGAGAAAGGAAGCAAACTGGCCGGACAGACTGGCCTGGCGTGGCCCGTTGAGCATCCCTTTGCTTCAAAGCTTTCAACGATGTATATGGATGACTAAATCCAACTACAATACTTGGAAAATTGAATTTTGAGTGCATGTCGTGCTTCTCTTGCAGATTCGAAATAACTATCCCGTCTGCATCAGGTGGTTTGCCCTTATTGTTTTAACTGCAATTGGCATGCACTTGTCTTAATTTGTTTTTTCTCCTAGTGTTCCCGTTAAACAATGAGTTTACTCACAAGTCAAGAGTCTATAATAATCCATAAGATTCTCATTTCTTTTGCTCATAATTCATTGGTGTTTTTTCTCCTAGCGTGTTGCCATGACTAAATCCAATTATCACAATGTACTTAGAAAATGAATAATATGTGGGTGACGTGCTTCTTTTGCATATACATGAGGAATATAGCTATATGGTAGGTATAGTTGGCCTTTGGCCCTTGATTATTTTAAAGTAATTACTAAAATATATAGGAAAGTAGCTAGGCCAAGCAATTGAACTAGTCCTCATTCATGATTGAACAGAGATCAACTAATGTGGGTTGCATTCTATAAGAACCGTGTTTTTGGCCCTACCCAAAAATTCATTGCCTCCCCACATTTTCAAAATAGGATCACCCAGGCATAATCTGGCTATCCCTTAGTAAAAAATATTTTTTTAAATGCTAATCTACCCTTTGACTTATTAGAGCTTAATTTTATGATTAGCACTAATAATAGTAATTAGTAGAAATAATTAGGTTAAACTAAATCAAAATTCTGAAGTTTAGTTGAGCCGGATCAGTTTTGGACAAAGTTTCTGAAGATTAACCAATTACGTTTCTAACTCTTCCCATAATCCAAGGTCCAGGCTATAGGAATTCTCAAAACATATAATATCTGGCCTTTAAAATCCAGTTCAATAGCCAACTTATGGTCGGACCTCTAGTAAGGATTACTGATATGCTAATACTATGAGACCAAGAGAAGCAAAGAGACTTGCCCAATTGCCCTGTTAGTTTTCGAACATCGTTGTTTAGCCATGACCTCAAGAAATTTAGTCTGTGTTTTTTTACTTGCTAGTACAAATGTTACAATAACATTATGTCAAATGATTGACAGTTTAAAAATGTTAAGGTGGTTTCATGGATACTTAGTTAAGCCACACAATGACAAAGGAAGTAAGTATGCCGAACAAGACAGGCCTGGCGTGGCCTGTTGAACACCTCTTTGCTGCAAAGTTCAACCGTCATGTATACGGATTACTAAATCCAACCAGCATACTTATGAATTTGAGTGCATGACGTGCCTCTCTTGCAGGTACTGTATGTATGAGGATAACTATCCTATCTTCATCAGGCGCCGCTGTCTTGATTGTGGTTGCACCCTTATTCTTTTAACGGCAATTGACATGCACTTGTTTTTTCTCCTAGTGTTGCCATTAAACAATGAGTTTACTCATAAGTTGAGAGTCTATAATAATCCATATATAAATTTTAATTGATTATTCGTTTATCGTTTAAGAATGTACAAACTATACGATTGGTTGAAAGAGTTGACAAAGAGAACACAATCAACATCATAACTATGTCATAGCTTAGAAGAAGAGGATACATACTGAGATTATGATTGCACAACTTGGCAAGTTTATTCATTTACTACAATTTTCATTTTCGTTTTCCCAATTATTGGCATCCATAAGATTCTCTTTGACATACTGTATAAAAATGGGCTTGATTGGTTGTTAATCGATCTTCACAAATTAAATTGCTAAATAGGCTACCAATCAATATACTGTATCTCTCCCAAAGAGTTTAAGTCTAATTTTTCATGTCTACCAAAACACTGTCTCTCTTTGGTTTCCTCTTATTCACTTTGATTCTTCTCCATTCCATGTAAGTATTTATAATAGTCTCTTTTTTTCTGGCTAATTTTCTTTTTTATAATCAGAAATTTAACTAGATATTTGCCGATTGTTTTGTACAGATTTTACTTGAATTGTTTGTCACAAAAATATTTCACTCGTTGGAGGATTTTAACTTGCAGGACAAGATTAAGTCAGATCACTAATTTTATTTTGGAAGAGAAACCGATAAAACTCATAAAAGAATATATTGTCTATGCGCAGGAATGTGAATGCTGAGAACCGTGGGGAGCACTTTTGTTTTGCTGCACCGAAATCGACTTGGTATACAAAAGTAGTACCTCTTGCGCCTGTAACCTTCTGTGATGGACCACTCTTGCGTTGGAGGTATTCGCCCACTGATGACGTCGCTGGGGACTGCATAGGTTGGTGTTTAGAACAACAGGATGTTGGGATAAAATGTGCCCAGATGAACGAAGATGACAACTTTAAGATATACTGTGCTTGTTATCAAGAGTGCGATCTTCTGGATGTCAACTTTGAACATGAATAATTATCACGTATTGAGAAAACTTACCATGATGTTGTTGATTTTTATATGGTATTGTTTTTGTCAGTTCATTGTTCTTGTTGTTTAAATCCAATGTATGAACAATCTCTTGTGATAATTTTCGGCGAGAAAAGAATTCACGGTGTTACAATAAGGAAGATTATACTAGTAGTGTAAAACGAAAACAGCTAGCTTATATGTGATGCATGTCCCGGCCTTACAATTATACTTTTTTTTTTTGAGAAGGAAAAAAGAAAATCATCAGGCAGCCTTACAATTATACTGTGTTGCCTACCGATCATGAGTTTCTTTCAATAATCTCTCTTGTTGTTGTTGTTGTTGTTTGTTGTTGTTGTTGATGATGTAATCCATGGTTATTGTATCAGAACAGTTAATTTAATGTATGTTTGATGTACTAAGACTACTTAGGAGGTTTATTTTACCCAGTTATAAGAAATCGGGCTTCACGGCCTGATAAGAAACTCCAATCAAAACAGATGAAAAAGAAACTGATGACAGATTGAGTTCCAAACGAAATGGCCCTGATGCCACAACCTACAATGGTTGTGTATCCGGCCATGCGCAAGTTAACAACGTATAGCATAATGAACTCATGTCCACCCATTAATTATGTATACTCATTACACGGCAGGTTCAATGCAATACTTATTGCTTCTCTTAAATCTGCCTTGCATTTCTCTTTCAAGCCTTGTTTGGATCATAAATTCGCCTTAGATAGAATTTCCGTTGGTTTGGTTGTCTCTAACTCGCCGGAAACTTTATCTGAACATTTGTGTTATAAATTGAGTGCTTCAAATTAGCTGTTGTATTGTTCTTGTATAACAAAATGATGACCCTTGTGAACTTTAGCAAGTATTTTACTATACCAGTAGCTAGTGGATTATTTTGTACAATACTTATTGCTTCTCATTCAAAACGCCAAGTCTCTAGCACTGTATAATTAAGCAATAATTCAGTGGCATTTCCAAAATTCAGTGGCTATTCCTGTAAATAGCTCTATCTCTATAGGAGGATGCCGTTGACAACCAAATTACTACAAATGATCGATATATTGTTATGGTTTGCATACTATAACTAGAGAGTTGGATCTTTGTTAATCTTCTTCAGGAATCAAATTCCTAGTTGTTAGGAGTACCATAGTTACTCTACATCTCAAGAATGGCTCCAAAATCTCAAGGTCGCCCACAACTTGTCATTCGCTTGCGCAATTGCCTGTTAATGTTCGACCATCGTTCTTTTAGGAGACACAACCCTGAGAAAATAAGTACGTGCAAGTACAAATTTTACAATAAGGAGAAACGTGTTTTTAGAGAACCTATCTTTAATTCGTTTTTGGCCCCTTGAATTTCTTTTTATGGCCTTTTCAAAATTTAATTAAGAAAACTCCATAAGAAGAAGAACTACTAATATGTGGGACATGTATTTTGTGGCCCCCTAGTATTTGGGGCCCAATTCGATGAATAGTTGGCATAGGCCCAGGGCTGGCCCTGCTTGATGGTGGTTGCCCCTTACTCTTTTAACTGCAATTGGCATGCACTTGTCTTTGTTTTTTCCCCTAGCTGGTGTTGCCATTAAACAATGAGTTTACTCATAAGTCAAGAGTCTATAATAATCCATAAGATTCTCTTTTCTCTTACTCATATTCATTTGGTGTTTTTTCTCCTAGTGTGCCGTCCAAAAGGGATTAGTATTAGCTTTTCAAAAAATAAAAAATAAAAAAATAGTAATACAATAGAAACAGGTAATAATATACCTGGCTGAATTAGGCCCCATTGTGGAGTATTTGGCCCCATAGAAATTTAAACCCATCTAGGGTTAGTTGTTATGGGATGTCTTCACAGGGGTGGAATATACTATATTACCCTTCACTACTAATTAATCACACTAACTAATCCCACCCGAAATAGTAAACTTAACCTTAATCCAAAAACCCTAAAATATTTAAACCCAAAAACTTTCCAAAATCAAAATCATTTCACTCTCAAACAAAAACAAAAACAAAAACAAAAACAAAAACAAAAATTTCGAATCCGCCCACTCGAGAATCAAGCCGGAAACTTCGTCAAAGGTGTGTAATCTTATCTCAATCGTTTTTAGTATGTTAGTTGCTTATTATACGTGATTTGGTTGCATGAAACTCTGATTTTTTAACAATTTTTTCGGCTGATAATACCAGAATCGTTGGATCCTAAACAATATATCCAACGATTGTTCATCTTCACTAGCAACAATCGTTTTCTGTTTTATCACATATATACCGATTATGTTTTTTAAGATGAACAAACGTTAGATGTAGTAATATATATGAACCGATTATTGATCATCAGCACTTCATGTAAAATTCCATGCAAGTTACGTAGTTTTGTAATCGGTGGATAACTGCCTATAGATTGAACGATTATGTTTTTAAAAAAAATAAACGTTAGATGTAGTGATATATATAAACCGATTATTGATCACCTCATCAGTTCAGTTACGTGGCTAAGGCTTAATACATAGAGTAATCGGTTTTCGAAACTTCGATGGATTCAGCTGAGAATGGTGGCGCGAGGGATATCGAAAGGTAACAATCGAAACCCACTTTCTCTCTTAGTTGTTTAGCTTAGATTATAATTTTTTCTTTTTTTTTTTGCATCAGGACCGCTGAACCAAGTTCTGTAATTATCGATAGAGCAGATTTTCCTGCATGGATGAATGTGTGTGATTATCACTTTGCAAATAGAGCACCTCCACTACACCATATTCAGCGATTAGAAACAAAATTTCGCAACGGTAATTGTGCAGTTGCGACATCGCAACTGTATTTGGTATGTTGCTAAATTTTAGCAACGGTAAATTTGATGTTGCTAGCTACGCAACTGTTGGTTTTCTGTTGCTACTTGGCAACAGTTTGGTTTTAAGTGTGTGAACCGTGTGTGTGCACGGTAACACTTTTGGTATTTTTCGCACCCCACTATAGGTTTTCGTTATACCTTTGGGGTTTATTCAGCCCCATAAGTTTAAGTGTGTCAGGTGCTCGTGTGCCTGCCCACACTTTTGCCTTATCTTACCCTAACCACTCACGAGTCTCTCATTCTTCAGTTCTTCTCATCTCTTCCTCCTCATTCTCTCTCATTCTTCAGTTCTTCTCATTCTTCAGTTCTTCTCATCACGAGCATATCCAGAATCACCACCACTACCATATCCATCTAACAGCTAAATTACCCTCTCTTCTTCTTCTTCTTCTAATGGATTTTGAATCGTCGTCATCTCTCTCGAAGATTTCGTATGAATCTGTTGAGACCATAGGGTAAAATCGTATAAAATCGATTTCGTTTAGTTTCGATCTAAATCGCAGATTCATATCTGTTTGTGTGTATCTGTTTAATGGATGTAGATTCTAGGGTTTGCTGTTTTTCTAATCTACAGATTCAATTAGGGTTTGATGTTTTCCTAATCTATAGATTCAATTAGGGTTTGATGTTTATATATATTCATATATAGATTCATTTAGGGTTTGATTTATTGATTGATTGAAGCATCTGATTTGTGTTGTGCTTTAGGTTTTACCAATGGCCTTCATGAGTAAAGTTGGAAATCTGATTTG
The DNA here is from genome assembly GCA_023529015.1 of Papaver nudicaule. Taxonomy (NCBI): domain Eukaryota; kingdom Viridiplantae; phylum Streptophyta; class Magnoliopsida; order Ranunculales; family Papaveraceae; genus Papaver; species Papaver nudicaule. The sequence continues at coordinate 20,568 of JAJJMA010236486.1, forward strand.
TGTTGGTCCTGCAGATTTCTGTCAACGTTTATGGCAAAGAGTAGAGAGACTTCGTAACGATGTTAGAGAATTAGGTGAAGGGATTATTGATTACAATGAACTCTCTTCTATTTACGACTTTCGTGTCGATAAATTTCAGGTTTTTTTCATTCAAGCTGTAATTTTTACATATGTTTTAGTATGTTTTTTTTTTATCTTTAATTATTGTGCAGAGATTGGCAATACAAGCATTCTTAAGAGGTTCATCAGTGGTAGTTTCTGCTCCAACTAGTAGTGGGAAGACGCTGATAGCTGAAGCTGCAGCTGTTGCTACGATTGCTAGGGGAAGGCGCATATTGTATACAACCCCATTGAAGGCATTGTCTAATCAGAAGTTTAGAGATTTTCGGTATGAATTTCTACATTTTAGTCATAGGTCACCTTGTAATATGCATAACATGTTTTAGTATGTTAACATGTGTTTTTTAGTATGTTCGGATAGTATGAACTTGAGCAGTTTATGTGCTCTTGCAGTGATACGTTTGGTGAAAGTAATGTTGGTCTACTTACTGGAGATTCTGCAGTTAACAAAGACGCACCCATATTGATTATGACAACAGAGATTCTACGGAATATGTTGTATCAGAGGTACTGTTTTATTGTTTTGTTCTTGTAAACTTAAGACTCATGAGTGTAGTGTGGTATTGGAACTGTTTCTTAAAACTCTAGGCTAGGGGTTTAGCTCATCTCTAATACAGCAATTTTCATACTTCCCCTAGTTGATTTAGTAGCTCACTGCTACCTCTACTACAGTGTTGGAACCGATTCTTCCGGTAGTGGATTGTTTCACGTTGATGCAATTGTTTTGGATGAAGTCCACTATCTCAGTGACATCTACAGGGGTACAGTTTGGGAAGAAATAGTATGTCTCTGTTTTAATGCCTAATCTATACATCTTAGGATTGTCTTTTCTTTGTTCTCATTTGCATTGCAAATTTTCAGGTGATTTATTGTCCTAAAGAAGTTCAGCTTATATGTCTATAGGCCACAGTTGCCAATGCTGATGAACTGGCTGGTTGGATTGAGCAGGTAACATGCGATTGCTATGTCCCTAATTGTGCTGAAAATTGAATTGTCTGCATTATACTACTGCTGATCAATGCGCTTTCATTACTTCGTATTTATCCCCTCTCATTGCATAATCTACAAAGTCATATACTACATTGTCGTAGGCCTGATATGTATAGTAACTGCAGTGAATAGTTCGAAAGCGTATATTTTAAAATGGATAGCAGGCAGATTTTGAATAGCTTAATGTTTGGATGTTTCGCAAGCTAATTGCTACCTTATTTAGGCATTACCTCAACTTCTTAGCATTTCTTGTTTTCTGTTTTGTCTAGATTCATGGTAAAACAGAGCTGGTAACATCTTCAAAACGACCAGTTCCATTGTCTCTGCGAGTATAATCCAGGGTTTAGCCTGAAATGTTAAGTCAAGGCTGCCTCGCTTTGGATGTCATTAAGAAGGTACACCTTTTGTCTCTCTCTTGGTTCTGTTGTTCACTGATTTTTGTTGGTACTTGATTACAACTCTGAAAAGTCTGTCTTGCATCTTTCTTGCAGCTTGGGTAGTCTGCTGGAAATACCTCCTTCCGTTATTGTGGCAAGTGCAGAATAAGAACAGAGGTACCCTGTTTGCTGTTAGTGAATTCCTGCACCTTGTAATTATAATCCATGTTAGGATTCTAGCTTTTTAGCAAATTAGAATATGATACATCATTCAACAACTTCTTAGGCTTAAATTACTTGCAGGTGTTTATGGTGAGTAGCTTGGTTACTGTGTGGAAGGTAGTCTTCTTGTCTTAGCATATGTATATGTAATTATCATGTTTCACCTTCTTACAATTCTATATGAGGTATAATATCTCTTCTTAACTTGTATTTCATACAATGACATATCTAATTGTGCACTGTATTTGTGTTGCAGGGTTGTCACATAAAGCAGAGGAGGTTAACTCACCGATGAACTAAGTTATGTATGAGTTATTTTATCTAGTTTGTAAAATTGTGTTACCTTATTAATTATTATGACAACAAACTACGCTAGAAATAGCTTGTGTTTAAAGTCTTGCTTGCTCTGTATAGCATGTCTCGATGGGTCATTTTCTGTGTAAACATTGGCGTTGAGTTTAAACATGTATTATTGAACATATGTCTATAATAAAAGAATTATGTTTGATTGAGAATACTTGAGAAGGGGAATGTGTAATTGCAGGGCAATATGAAATTTGTTGGGGAATCACTGTTTTGACCAGGTCAAGCAAGACTGACCTTTGTCTGACCAAGTCAAAGACTGACTAGGTCAAAGTCAAGGTCGGTCTTCTTTGACCTGGTTATTTTTTTTGACTTTTGGTAAAAATTAGCAACAGTTTGGGAACTGTTGCGAGCAAAAAATCTAGCAACAGAACTCCCGCCGTTGCCAAACTGTTGCTACCGAAATTAAGCAACGGCAACATTACCGTTGCTAAATTTAGAAACACCGTGTTTAGCAACGGCTCGCTGGTGTTGCGAGTCCACTACGCAACTGAAACTGGCTGTTGCATCCAGCCAAATATGGTGTAGTGCTCGTAATCTAGGACGAAGAAGAGTGGGTGAGGTAGAAGATGAATGGCGGTTTGAATGTAAATTATGTGTTCATGTCCCACGCCATCTAAGGAGGAACATGTTTACGAATGGGGCAGTAAAAAGTACTCCTAATGGTTGGGCGGTTGCTTGGGGTGATTGCTATCTATTTGTGGTTCCTGCTCGTCGTCTTACCCCAGAGGAGAGAGCGAGGGCTGGAATTTGAACTATTTCTTTTTTTTGATTTAATCACATTTCTATTTCATTTGAATCATATATATATGTGTTTTTCTCTTCTTCTTCTACTACTTTCATAACACCTTTTCTTTTTTTGAGTTCAACAAACCCTAATTTCATCATATTCTCAAAATCAACAAAGCAAGCTTACACTATGTCGACAACAATCAAGTACGTAAAACTAACAGATGGTTACAATGTAATTGATTTCTACACGTAAATGGCAGAATCGAAACCCTTTATTTCCACCCAGAATCGGTGTATGTAGTTGCAAATATATAACGACTGTTGTTGGTCTCGAGCAACAATCGTTTTTCTGTGTTACAATTAACTAACGATTATTATTTCACAGAAACAATCGTTTCACATTAAGTACTTCGTATACCGATTGTTGTAACTCTGAATTGTTTGACCCTTTACTGGCATTTCAAAATCGTTTTATGATATGCATATTAAACACCGATTATGGATGACAGGTCCATATATGTTAAACTTAAGTAATCGTTAGATAATGGGTTGTATGTTTACCGATTCTGGTTCTCTCAGAAAGTTTTGAACTTATTTCTATTTATCGGTTCTTATTAATAAATACATGCACCGATTTTGGTAAATCGTTTTATGTATGAATGTATATAGGCCGATTAATCTCTTAATACCTTTAGATTTTTAAGTCGTTTCCATCGTGTTTATGTAACAGGGAACCAGCATCAAGTGGTCAACCAACACCAATTCGCGATGCTGAATCGAACCTTGCTCTTGTGATTTATCAACCTCCCACACTACCAATGCGCCCTCCCCCACCACCAATTCGTGAAGATGAATCGAACCTTGCACTTGTGGTTTACCATGAACCTCTAGCACCAATTCGTGAGGATGATCCACGCGTGATTGAAACACGACGTCAAAGGGATGAACACATTGATCCTCTTCTTCCACGACCACGACATTTGCGTGGGGAAAATTCTCCTGGCCTGCGTAGGGATTATCGGGATTTTCTTCCTCCCCAAGTCGAAAGATTTGTCGATCATGATGAATGGCAAGCGCAAGCTCCGCGTAATCTTAAAAGAAAGAGGGTTGGTGAGGTTGTGGATGTTATCCCTTGTGGTTGTACACTTTGTGCTGAAGTTGCACGTCTCCGTCCACTTGTTGAGGCCAATGGCGGACCGAGCTGGGAACTAATCCGGAGTCGAACAGGGTTTGGACCTGGTTTCACTGGTTGAGTTTTATTATGTGTTTTGGTATTGTGTGTTCTAGTTTATTTTATGTTATCGACATCTATGATGGTGAACTTCTGGTTATGAATGTATGATTGACTTAAATCGTTGAATTTCTGGTTATGAATGTATGGTTGTTATGTTTGTTCATGTATTGATGCTTCCTATTTTGTTCCATAACCATGTGATAGTAGTTAGTGTATTTCAGGATAATAATCGGTTAATACAATATCCAGTGTTAGCCGATTTAACACAATCGTTGTATTTGTAAGTCTGTTTACAACGAATATAGTTAATCAAATGTTTCAAACTCCTGTGCTCCACAATCGGCGTTTGTTACCATAAATTAACGCCGATTTTCTCAGATTTTTGAAAAAAATAGCCGTTGGGACTCTCATCTATAAAAGGACATAAAGAACTCTTAGTGTTTCCAACCCCCAAAATGGCTAAACCATCATCTTCTACCGGTACGCCTCCAATTTCTCCTCCACCCGAAACTCGAAACATAACTAGGGAGATAATCAATAACTACTACTACACCAAAAAATCAGATACATCACCTCCTCTATTCACTCCCCCTCCATTTAAGAGATGGTATCCTACTCCCCCTAGACACTATGGTAGCCCAGTAGTTAAACGATGCAAACCATCTACAACATCTTCTTCGTCGTCATCTAAGGTTCGAAAACCCTATATAAATCCTCTAGACTCATTACCCGATGGACCTAAACCAAGTACCAAATTTACGTTGGAAGAAGATTTATGTCTTTGTAAGAACTATATGATCTTCTATCCGACCCCTGCTGAAATGAAACGAAATCGTGTTAAAGTGAATTATCCACAATTGTGGACTACTGTCACTGAAGAATTCAATGCTGATGAACCTAGAAGCCAAGTTGTGCGAGATCGTAATGCGTTGGGAGTTCGATGGAAAAAAATACATAAAAGAGTCGACGAATTTATGCAGTTGGTTAAGTTGATCCGAGCTCAACTTTCGGATGATAGCGATGATGAAATTTTGGCTAGGGCTTTGAAAGAATGGCAACGAATTAATGGGAAGATCTTCAAGTACGAAAAACATTACCGTCTCCTGAAGATTTTTATCGCAAACTGTGATATTGGTTGATTAAATTCGTTAAAGTATCTTTTGTAGACATAATCGGCGTTTATATTTAATCTGGTAAGCCGATTGTATTTACAATCGGCCTTCAGTTGACTTCATTGTAACCGATGCTTCATTGTCCAATAATTTGCTTTTAAATGTTTAAGCATCGGCTCTTGTGGACTTATTTATTAACCGAATATTAATTTAAAATTTGGGCCAGCATTGAAATCGGCGTAATTGGTTCACAATATATACCGATTGTTGATTGTTTTCCCAAGAAAAAGAGCCGTTGGGATCACATATAAGAGGACCTCCCCACACACATACCCTCCATATCAACTTGAACTTCTTCTTTCTCCATTATTTTTTTTTCAATTCAATAGGAGATAATGGGGGAATGGGGGAATTGGGACGCGCAAGAAGACTTAGATCTAGTGAAATCATTCGCGTATGTCCTACGTGAACGACCCAATGAACTCCGCACTATGTTTTGGAAGAGGGTCAAAGAAGTCTTTGTAGAGCGCAACGGGAATCGAAAACAACGAAATTCAAGCATGTTGAGCTTTCGATTCGATCACATGAAGATGGATATGCGAGAGTACGTTAGAATTATGGAAATGGTTAACCATCATCCCCAACGATCTAGTAGTTGGAAAGTGAGTATCGAGACATGTTTGTACTTGTTTCATTGTTAGATTCTTGCATACTAACTTCATGCTTTTCTTTCACTCTTTCATTTTAGAAAGCGAGATTCGCGGTTATATGGGAAGTACGCCAAGGCCGACAACCATACGCTTTCAAGAAGTGTTATAACGTGTTGAAGAGACGTGCTCCGAGATTCATTGATGAAGTATTAATGGATGACAGGCTAGTTTGGAGCTACTAGATTATGTAATTTTAGAATTTCCTAAACCATGTGTTCAATTTCCTAAATCAATGAATGGGCCAGTTTTTATTTGATATAATCGGTTTATCTAGGTATATATGTAGAACGATTATATGATAACTTTACTCTGGTTTTTTCAGGACCAATAATCGTTACAATATCACAAACTCCAACGCCGATTATAGAAAACAACAAACATAATCGTTAGAAAAAGATTTTCTGATACACCGATTGTTGCTTAATTGTAGAACAGAAAACTAACAAAAACCCTCAAGTAAAATCATAAAAACACTTCATAAAACAACATAAAACAACAAAAAACATAAAATTAAAAAGACCCCTTGTTCACCATCTCCTCTAGTGCTTCCTTTTAGCCCCACTAGTCGAGGCATGTCCTCCCTCTCCCTTAACGGATGTTGCTTCAACCATGCCATCTCTAACCATTCCAAATACAGGCAAACCTCCAATATGGGTAGAGACAGTTCGAATAGGAGGATTCCCTACATTGATTACTTTGGGACCCAAGACTACAACCCCTAAATCTTTGTTAGGAGAATCCGTATAGATTGAAAGTTGCTCACCAATAATAAGACATAGACGAGAATTGGGTTCAGATAACTCCTCATAATGATTGACAAAGAAGCGGACCAACTTCTTCTCAATTGACACAGAATCAAAACTATCTCTGACCCTCATCTTAAGATGAGGGATGCTCACCAAGAAGCCACCAACTTTCCACATTCTTTTAGGATCAACACCTTCCCTTTCAGCCTTCGCGGTTTCCTCTTCTTTGTATTCATCTAAAGCAGCATACATTTTTTGCAACAAAATCTGCAAATCACTCTTGACAGCCATTGTTGAACCTTAAAACTTCTATATCTCTCTAGTCTCAATTCTCAGACGATTTTAGAAATAAGAAAAAATTGATGCTTTCTCTCTAATAACCTAACCTATTTATAACCCAAAAGAAACCTAAAGGCCCTTTATTAAGATTTATTGGGATTTATTTCAAATAAAACGCTTGGCATACATGCAAGTATGTTGGATAACGTGTAATGGATAACGTGTAAAGTCACACGGTTTACGATATCGAACAGTCGTGAATAATATTACTCAAAAACAGTTCGAAATCGGTTTACAATAATGCACATATCGAACGATTTTATGGTGGCAGTAAATAATCGTTCTATAAATTTGGTTTTACCTACCGATAGAAAAAATAGATTTCCTACATCGTTAGATGTTTTCTCTGAGATAAACCGATTAATGGGTGATCAGGTAAATGGTTTTCCCTGTGCTCCACAATCGTCCTTTATAACCGTTAATATATAACGATTTAGGTTACTATATTCGGTTTATTAGTTTGTAAAAATACACCGATTGATTTGGTTAAATTTCTGGGCAGAGTAACAACAATCGGCTTAATTTGGTAATAATATAAACCGATTGTTCGAGAACCCAAGAATAATCGGCTTAAGTTTTCATATATATAGACCGATTGTGCGTTGTTCAGATTCAAGATTTTGGTAAAAAAAACTTGGGTGATTCTCATGTTGATCATGTTTGATAATTTTTAATCTTGTTTTGATATGAGAATTAAGACTAATTAATCTTGTTTAGACTCTAATCATGTAATTAGCAACTAATAGTGAAAGGGTAAAACAGTCTTTAATTATAAGGGGTTTTCCGATTTTGCTATATAACAACCGCCGGAATTATTTTTTCATGGGGCCAAATACTACACTATGGGGCCTAATTCAGCCAGGATAATATACTCCTGCTTTCCCCAAAGGGAAAAACAAAATATATTCACAACTAGGATAGCAGGCCTTGACCACGACTACATTTCATATACTGCAACAAATTTCCGTCATACATGAAGTGATGGCTAGAATTCCACCCGTGCTCAAGATATAACTGTAACTACACATAGATTTGTAATTAGAAGCTCGGAGAAGCCATGTATACTTAAATTTAAGATTTTCTTGGGGTCGTTTAACAAATCAAATCATCATATTATTACTTTGGAGTTTACCAGAGTATATTTTAGCTTAATGCTAAAATAATAGGAAAGTAGCTAGCTAGGCCGAGCAATTGAACTAGTCCTCATGATTGAAAAGAGATCATCTAATGTGGTTGCATTCTATAAATAGAGGGTTGGATTGGTTGTAAATCAAACTACAATACTTAGAAAATTAAGTTTTGAGTGCATGACGTGCTTCTCTTGCAGGTGTGAGGATAACTATCCCATCTGTATCCGCTGTCTTAATGGTGGTTTGCCCTTATTCTATTAACTGCAATTGGCATGCACTTGTCTTTCTTGTTGTTAATTTCCATATAATCACAGTTAGTCATTTGTGTTAAGCTTATTCCTTGGGAGGCTTATAGTTCACACTTGAAATCTTCTTAATTAAATCAATAATTATAAACTTTAGTTGACTATTCGTTTATCGTCTAAGAATGTACAAACCATACGATTGGTTGAAAGAGTTGACAGAGAGAACACAATTAACATCATTACTATGTCATAGCTTAGAAGAAGAGTGTACTGAGATTATGATAAGGAATTGTTTTTTCCTTTTTCACCTAAGTCCTGAAACAAATTCTCTAATTAAACAATGAATTTGAGTGCTTCAAATCAGTTGTTGTTTTGTTATAGTTTCTGTACGTGATTGAATATTGAATTCTAGTGCCAAATCCTTGCTTACGATTGACGATCGTAAAATAAAAACACAGCTTATGGCTGTGGCTGTCACAATTATAGCGTGCCCCTCAACTATAGTCTTTCTGACTTCAGTCATGTCTCATGGAGCAATATCGACCTTCTCCATCTTTTGCACTTCTACTTACGCACGCAAGCTCAACCTCACAAAAAACATAAAGCCAAGCCTAGCTTATCCAAAAGACAAACATTTATAGTGTCTATTGATAAACATGAGCATAGAGTAGGTCAAAGATGATTGTATGAGATAAACTCTTTGTGTGTATTATCTCGATGCCCAACTGACCCATTTATACAGGTTTACAATTGAGAAAAATAAAAAAGGAAAATACACACGATCTGATCTTCAAGCTATCTCCGGAGGATCCATACAAGTATAAATGGTTGGCTTGGAACCCAACCTAAAATGTGATTTCTCGTAATGTCGAGCGGCAAGAGATCATCAATGCCTATCTGTGATCACCTCAGTTTCGAATTAGATTGCCCATTTTTGACCCGTTATGCTTGCAAGATTCAATGTGGAATGTGGATCGAGTTTCTCAACGCTCCCGCTATGGACCCTCTATTTCTTCTTTCTTTTTTTTTTTTCGATTTTTACTTCACCGTTAGACCCGCTCCTTAATTGGGCCGACCGACTAGAGGGCCCGAAAGAAGGGAGTCTTTTTTATGGCCATTTTTTTTTTTTTGTAAAATGAATGATAACAAAATTGAACTAATTTGGTAAATAGATTTTGGTAGGATACCCCCTAAGTTACTAAGTTATCCTCTATTTTAAAATCCTACAAAGGTAAATAGTGTAAATAAACCGAAGATAAAGAACAAATAAGTAATATATTGTTTTAAAGGAAATGTCTGAGTAGTCTTTTATTTGTTAAGGGGTAAAACTGTACATAACTTTTTGTAATTTTAAAACATTAATATCTTTTAAAATACACGTCGGATTTTTGCAATTATATGTTTAGAAAGCTCTTTAAATTTTCTACGCAATGAGTATAAACATCAATATCAATTTTAAAAATTTTGCCTAAAAGATCATTAGGTTAACTTTCATAGATATATATACATGTTTGTTGTGATTTGTGAAAAGTAAAATGCAAGCATATCCATGACACATGTGCTCTCACTAATTATTCTTTTAACATCTCCTCAATAAATCTTCACCTCTATTAATCAATTTTTCATTTTTGTCAAGAATTGCAAAGACATTTATGAGATTTGAGTCGCGTTTTATGTTAATTTTCCGTCAAAAATTGTATTATACATAGAACTGTCAGAAAAATTATGAACATTTTTCAACTTTATACAAATTTTGTTTTACAAATTTTCCAGAACATCTCTTTCGCTTACATATTTTTTTGCTTTATAAATTCTTTGTTCTTTCGTCGATTTCTTCGGTTGGCCCATCCACCGTGGCAGCGGTCATCTAGTGATTTTCTTTCAAAGTGTTGAGTTGACATTGAACTTACAATCTAGCTACCACCTAACACTTGCTCTAAGAGAACCTAAATGTACAATGAATTTACTCATAATTCTCTGCTCCAGCATTCAGCTATTATGTCTTTGTCATTTCGTCATAATTTAGGAATAAGATTCTCTTTTCCTCTCTCTTAAGTAATCAAATTAGGTTTAAAGTAAACTTTCAGGAAGAAGGTCTAAACTAATTACCAATTATTCAGAATTTAAAAGAGATTAATATCGTGGTTTGATCACTATATAAAGAGGTTTAGATTGGTTGTTAATTTCATAAAGTCACAAGCAATCTAATTTTCCATGGCTGCTAAAACACTTTCTGTAGTTGGTTTCTTCTTATTCACTTTGATTCTTCTCCATTCCATGTAAGTATAATAATACAGTCTGTTGCTCTCTCCTCTTTTTCTGAACAACTTTCTTTTTTCATAATCACAAATTTAACTAAATATTTGCCGGTTGTTTTGCTCAAATTTTACCTTCTTTAATAATCTGCCGGACATGGTATTAGACGCCCCTGAAGTCAGAGAAACCCATAAAACTCTTACCAAAAATATATATTGTCTATTCGTGCAGGAATGTGTATGCTGATCAGCACCGTGGGGAGCACTATTGTTTAAGTTCAGGTCTACCAGATTGGTATTCAAATAAACACTCTGGATGGCCTATTACCTTCTGCGAGGGATCACTCTTGCGTTGGAGGTATTCGCCTACAGATGATGTCCGTGGGGACTGTATAAATTGGTGCTGGGAACACAGGGATGATGGGGTATATTGCGCCCAGATGAACGAAGATGACAACTTTAAGGTATACTGTGCTTGTTACGAGAAGTGTAATCCCATGGACGTCGGGTTACAGTGATAGCCCTCCCAGGCCTTTCTTTTAATAGTTCTGCTCACTATCATCATCTCAGAATCAAAAATAAAAACAGTTTATGCACTGTCACGATTATAGCGTGTACTGAGAAGGCCTACCTAAGCTTTCCCGTCTTATTGTTGCTTAATGTTTGTGTTTGTATATCGGTATGAATACATACTGATACTAGTTTTACGTCATTAGACGCGTGAACCGTGATTGTTTGTTATTTTTATTTTATTTTTGTAATCCATATACTGGGGGTTAGTCGCCTCTATTTACTAACTGGCTCTTGAAGGCGCTTTCTTTTGTTTACCGTCGGCTAGAGGTGTAAAAACGTGCCGGCACGGCACATGGCACACGAAGGCGTGCTTTTACGTGCCATGTGTCGTGCTGTGTTGTGCCTATAATTTTAACGTGTTGTGCCGTGTTGTGCTCTTTTAGTCAAAAATAAAGCACGGCATGGCACACGGACTTGGCACACAAATAAGCGTGATGTGTCGTGCCATGGTGTGCTGGCACACTTAATTTACGTCATCCTAAAAAAATGTTTTTTAAATATTTAAATAGCTTATAATCTTATAAATTATCAAGTTAATTATAATATATTTTGATAAAGTTAATCAAAATTTCGTATTTAATATTATATATTGCATTTATACAACTTTATTAACAAAAAAAAAACATAAGTTGAATTTTACGTTATTAGAATTCTATCGTTATTTGTTTTTCTACCAAATGAACGTCAAATAGACACATTTACAACATCAATTACATTTCTTAATATTTATTTATCACTTAATAAAATTAGATATTATGTATTGTCATACAAATTAATCAGAATAACAAAAATATGGTAATAACTAGGTAGATTTCATTTTTGTGTGAAATACATATGTAATGTAGTGCACAAAAAGATGGAAAAAGACGACAGGATACTAGCTGCGTCTGGGATGACCAGAGAAGAGAAAAACGTCTTGAATTTATAGGAGAGACTATTAGGGTCTACGCGTAAGGTTACTTGAAAAACAATTTTCGATTACTTGTAAAACAAAGGAGAGAAAATTAAGCATCAAGAAATCATGAAAACGAATTTTACCTTATCTCCACCGCGTGAAGATTCCCATAAATAAATTTTGGTAAAAAGTAATACCTAGTGACCATTAGGTCATAAGATCAATTCACACCAAGACCAAAAACACTAAAAACCCCATTTTCTCCAACACTTATTCAATAGTGTCTGACTTGCCCGGTCCATTTCATAGTTAGTTAACTAGACCCGACTAAGGAAGTTAACCAAACAGAACGGCCTGGCATGCCCGTTGAACACCCCTTTGCCTCAAAGTTCAACGATAAGTATGGATCACTTAATGTTATACCCCGATTCGGCGGTGGTTGGCCGAAC
>JAJJMA010236516.1:0-22570 GCA_023529015.1 Papaver nudicaule
TGGTGGTCAGACATATATATTTATGTTCATTGATTAACTTGCTGAATTCTCTGAAAGGTCTTGGAGCTTTGCAGCAAATGAGAACCATCTCTGGAAGTTGCAATATACTACTTATTTTGGGAGCTATGATGATCAGAATAAGCAGATTAGTAAAATGGCAGTGAACCGGAGTATGTCTTCAGATCAGATGGAAGCAAGCAATTGCGCCAAAACTGTTTACTACTGGAAAGAAGCCTTTAAAAGAGCATATTTAGGTATGTGTAGGTGTTACCTATCTGTTCTTTCAAAAGTATTCCGGAACATAGGTGATCAAATTGGTAATCAAGCTATTGCCTCGTTTGATAATTTTCTTTAATAGAAATTTTAGCTTCCCTATTTGTCGGGAAAATTATTGATATTAATTTTACTATTTTATCAAACCTACTATGTAAGCCATGTCCATTCTGAAACTAATAATTCATGCAGCCAAACCTGATGTAAATACTAGAAATATGAGGAATACCCAATTAATTTTGCAATTAAATGTTATTTTAACACTACCAAAGGTCCAAAACAAATTTTAGGGAGGTCAGCGTAGATTTTTTAATTAAAAGATACGCGACGTTAGTCATGTTAGGTAACCTAGCAATTCATAGTGTGTTGTGTGAGGGACAATAGTTATTGTTACCTGCCAAAAGTTGTAGCTAGTCAATCTTAAAGACTTGTAGTGTTTTAATATTGGTCATAAATGTATTATGAGATCGTTCACTGTCACAAAATAGCCAATGTATTGGATAATTATTCATTTTTTTCTCCCCAAAGACAGAACTATTGAAACCAATGTTGGGTTTCTGCAGTGAATGCCTATGAGGCTTTGCTATTTTTATTGAAATAGCTTTTCTCTCTAATATTAATACCATATTTTAATTAATCTAATACTTTTTGCAGAAATATTTCCTTTCAAAATCTTGTCAAATAGGGGATATTGTGGGCATTGTAAATCATTAGTTTGGCTGAGTAATATGAAGTGTACCAACGAGCATTATTATGCGCTAAAACTTGATGAACAGCAAACCAAGCCGATATCGTCATCACAGGTAAGGCCATCATATGTCATATTCTGTAAGAGACTTGTGTGTGCATCTCAAGAAGGTTTAGTAAACAAAATAGAGAAAAAGTAGTGAATGTGAAAGTGAAAACCTTTTTTAGTTGTTTTTTAACTTTGTCCTGGTGTTGTGCTACTACTGGTGCATTGCCTTTTCATAGTCAGTAGCTTTCTAGATACGATGAGTTGCCTTCTAGGGTTAGTCCATTCGTATAACCTCGTAGTTCTTGTAATGCTCAGAAAATGATAAGGAATGTGGAAAATCTTGTTAACAGAGAGAAGTAATGAGAAGTCATCAACACTTCCTTTGCACTTAGACAAGAAGCTTTGCCCAGAATCAGATCCTTCCCAACCATGGTACTTCGCTTCTGGTCAACATATTCATGATAATGTGTAACAGGAATCACATTTTTTTGTTGCCTCAGTACTTTAGCGAGTTGACACGTGTATTCATTATCAGAATTAACTAAGCTAAATTTAATCTTGACCAAATTTCGAGAACTATGGCCATGTTTCGGTTTTTGCCCTTGATGTGTTAGGTTGTTCATGGGGCATATCTAAGAGTTAAGACACATTAAAGGATATTCCTGTCCAGAAATCTGGATAGTGCTTTAGTGAAAATTTGCATGATCCAAATAAGGAAAATTGTTGCAGGTTGCAGTATCAGATTTGGTATTAGTTTGTATCAGGTGTATATGATGAATAAAGATAGACACTAAACAGGGTGTGAAAATTTGAAACATTTGAATGGTTGCAGAAATCGGTATCATCCCTATTGTCTATTTGTTTGTTGATGTACAAAGAGCAAATTAGAGTCGAATTTTAGCTCATTAAAAAGTTTTCTTGTTTTAGAATGCATAAATTATTTGATTTAATTCTGTGTCAATTACTAATTGCTGAAAGAAAAAAAAAATGGTCTCCTAGGTTGTCGAGTATCTGCTCAAGAAATCTCTGTCGACATTAACATATGCATCTTCAGATAGTGAAAATGATTCAGATGGGGAATCTGTATCCAAGCTATGGGCCTACCAAAAATACCGGAAACACATGGGTAGCTCTCGGAAGAAAAGTTTGGTGGCTGAATATGCCAAGGTATAGTTTACTATTTCGTGGAAAATATGCAAGAGTCGGCAATGCTGCAATAGACTGGGTTAATGCACTGCATACTTTTCTTTCGGATGGAAGATATTCTTACTGTGTTTGTAATCTGTAAATATCCTCTATAAAGGAAGATGCTCCTACAAAGTTTTTTGTAATATCCTCTGATGGACAGAACAAAGTCGGGAAGATACTCTTGTATTTCATTTACATTCTGAGCAGTATATTAGAATCCCCGTTATTGGAAGTTTCATGCAAATCTAATCATTTTTCACTACAGGCGGTTGAGCCTGAATTTTTCAGGTGCTTATGCGGTTATGTTTTAGTATGATGAATTTTAGGTACGCTGTGAAATGTAATCAAGCGGCCACCACCGCCAACCTACTACTGAGGAACAACAACAGAAAATCGTAGGTGGATTACCAGCACCCAAGAACACACCAATGGCGTTTATTGTGATCTCGATCTTCTGTTCCAGACCCCCGATGTCTAGTTCTTTCGTCGATCAATTTTCATTTGTCATTTGCTGTTTGTCGGCTTTCCACTCTGTCTCCTGCAGTGCATTAAATGTTGGTTCTTGTATCGTATGGTTGCTATTTTCTTCTTCCGTTGTCTCCATGTTATTCCTGCTGAGATGCTGCAGTTTATTTTTGAATCATGATATAGGGCCGGGGCTTCAAAAAAAGTGATGTCTTTCCACTTTTACTTCATCTATCCAGTTAAGATCGTAAGGAATGTCAAAAAAATTGTGAAATATCTTATGGCGCGTTTGGATGCAGAATTTACGTTTCCAGGGGATTTATAATTCCAGGGGATTATACCTGGCGCGTTTGGTAACTCAAGAAAAAATCCCTGAAAACTGTCAAATCCTTTGTTTGAAATTCCATGTACTGTTTGGCAAACCTTGGATTTACACGAATGCACTGTTTTGAAATTCCATATTAACATCTCGTCCTCAACTTAGTTGGTGGATTTAAAATCTTTGATATTAAAAATAGATAGCTATGTGCTTAGTGTGCAACTGTGCAAGCATAAGCAAAAACAAAAAATACATATCTATCTATCTCTTTAAATCACTTTTATGCATCAAGGAGAAGAAACAACAGTACTAGTTAGCTACTTACGATACAAAAAACAAAACCCTATCATTTTGGTGATGAATCAAGAAGTCCTAAGAACCAGTATTGTTTATTTAGTTTGTTCTGGTTCTTAGGACTTCTTGATTCATCACCAAAAATCAAGCTAAGTAATACAATACTAGCTTGATGACCCTATAATATATAAGCTAAGTAACCCACCTCTCGATTTTTCATTACTTAGCTTAGATTATGTCGAAATCAATCAAAAAAAGTGAACCAGATAGACTTACGGTTACCTAAAACTCATCGTTTTCAGCCGTAAGTGGTAGTTACGACTTGGATCTTTAGAACAAGCAGCCGTAACTAAAGTTATGTCTGCTACATACTAGCCGTAACCAGAGTTACGTCTCCTCTTTGCTAGACGAAGGTCAAGAAAGTTACGGCTGATTTTGTTACTTACCTTCACAAAAACTTTGTGTCGCAATTTATGGGCCGTAGATTTACTTTCGGCCGGTAACTTTTCATCGGTTTCAACCGTAAGTCTGGTTTCGGCTAGGAAATGTAGCCGTAAGTTTTGTCAAAAGTTAGAATATGTAAGTGTTTCTACGGCCTGGAAAAACAAGCCGTATAAATGCTTACAACTGGCTTTTTAAGAACAACAAAGTAGCCGTAAGTAGGGACTTACGACCTGTTTTCCGGCCGTAAGTAGCTTCAGAAAGTGAAAAACAAAACAAAAATTTCTTTTTTTTTTTTTTTTTTTTTGGAAAAAACTTTAATTTTTTTTTTCAAAATTATCCAAATCTTAAGTAGTTTTACTAGCTAACACTAACTAACACTTAATTAGTCTCTAATTAAGTATGGGCAAATTAACCATTAAAAAAATTAATACATAGGAGGCTTGCCAAAATGGTATGTGGAGACCAAACTCAAGGGGCTTCAGTTTTTTCTTGAAGCCCCTATATCACGATTCTAACTTTTAGCCAAAAATACTTCCACTTAATCGTAGACATAAATACTTAATGTCCCACAAAAAAAAAAAAAAATCAAAATCTGAAAAATCAAAACATCAAAATTTCTCCTTCTCTCATCTCCTACCTCTCTTTTCTTCACCATTTCCTCCTCCACGTTTTTCATTTTCGATTTTTTGATCAAGGATGCACCCAACACTGGTGGAACAATGGAGCACCAAAGGTAAGATCTAAACCCACTCGTTTGTTTCGATGTTTGTGCTAAAAGTAGGTCACATTCACAAAATAAAAAATAAAAAAAAAAAACGTGAACCAGATGAACTTACGGCTGGCTGTTAGATTAGCCATTAATGCTTCCAATGCATGCTGTAACTCCCAGGCTAATAGCCAATTACTTACGGCTCAATACGATACTTTACTTCCTGGCCGTAAGTTTAACGCAGATCAAATATTTCTGTGTCACAAAGTTATGAGCCGTAACCTTAGACTAGGAGTCGTAAGTTTAATCACGGCTGGTGTGATTTTATTTCCAAGCCGTAAGTTACTTTGAAACAATTTTCACCCATGTCTCTACTGTATTTTGTGCATTAGAGAATCCGAATTAAGTCCCGTGATTGCACCAACTGAAACAAGGCAACAAGAGATTTCTGAGTCAAGTGTTTTGATTGAACCAAATAAAACTAGCCAAGTGATTCACCAACTTCCACAACAAGGTGCACCACCGGTTCATAATGTTCGACGACGATTGGAAGATGAATATTTTCCTTCTCCTGTCCCAAGATTTACCCCACATGATGACTATGCTGCACGACCATCTCGTAATCTTCGAAGAAAGAGAGTTGATGAGGTTCACGTCTGTAAAAAAGTGGACGTAACTTTTCTGACTGGACTTACGGCTGGGAACGATAGCCGTAAATTTTGTAAAAACTTATATTATGTAAGTGTTTCTACGGCCTGGAAAAACAAGCCGTAAAAAGACTTAGGACTGATTTTTCAAGAACACCAAGACGTAAGTAAACTTACGGCTTGTTTGTTAACCCAGAGTAGCCGTAAGTTGGACTTACGGCTTGTATTGCTGGCCGTAAATTGCTTCTGAAAGTAAAAAACAAATCAAAATTTTCAATTTTTTTGTGTTCTTTGAGGGGATTAGAGGTGGAAAACACTTTTTTTTTTGGATTTTTCAAAATTATTGTAATCTTAATTAGTTTTATTAACACTAATTAACACTAATCACCACCGAATTATTTTTTAATTAAGTATTAAGTATTGGCAAATTAGCCATTAAAAAATAATTCATAGGAGGCTTGCCAAAATGCTATGTGGAGAATAAACTCAAGGGGCATCCGTTTTTCCTGAAGCCCCTATATCACGATTCTTATTTTTTCTTTCGAGTGCGATAATCACTCCGGTAATGAGTGAATGGTTTTTGGAATTTCTCGAGACCACCCAAATCGGAGTCTGTGTCTGTGGGTTTATGTAGTATAATCTTAAATGGACACTAGCACGCGCGACGCAGCTGCCTTTCTGTTCAAATTAAGATTGATATTCTCGTTCAGTAATTTTGATACCATCTGCACACAAAATATAGTTCCGGCTAAAATTGAAATTTTTATTTAATAATTTTTAAATCAAGTATCTATTTACCAAAATGTGTATTCTTATCCATTTACAGAAATATGTTTTTTTGCAGACAACATTTTTATGAACTTCCTTCTTTATTTTCAACAACACTTTCCGCCGCCAACACGTTCGTGTTACTGCTTGAAACTCCTCTTACAAGATTTACATTACACAAATACTCCAACGTTCGGAAGATGTAATGAAGTTGTATGTAAGCTGGTTTTCCTTTTGTGATCAGCTACACCACCCCCTGGTGTTTGCCCTAACATCGTATCCGTGCCAAATGTGCCAGGCTGCCAGCATTCGGGTCGGGGGTCACTTACACTACACGTGTTTGCTCGTTTGAAGACAAACACAAGTTTGTACCATCACGGTTCATCAGCCAAAAAAAAAAAGAAAAACCCGCTGAAGTGAAGGAGTAGTAGTAAACAAGGGCGTTTTACTTGCGATACGATAAAAACGTACATATCATAAAGAGACCGTCAAATATTCATTTGTCTTTTTAGATCTACTACCAAATTATACAAGAATTTCCAGGCCAAATTCACGCCTGAAATCCATAATTTCAAAGGATACATACATTAGCGGGACTTCTTTGTCTGGTAAATTAGGTTTTCTTGTTAATTTGGGGGCAATTAAAAATAGATTTGAGTTGAATGATGTGGAATTCACTAGCAAATATCAAAGAGAATTTAAATCAAATCGTACTTGAAGTTCAAGATGCTACAGATGGTGAAGAGTTTGAGATCTATCGATCTAATTCTGCTGGTGGTGGTGGTGAAGATTCTCCAATTTTCAATCGGAGAAATTCACATCGGTTTGCCCAATCTAATAATTCTCCTCTTCGCTCACCTATGTCCAATGGTACTGCCGATTCAGGTCTCAAATCTGAGGTATTCTTCTTTCTCTTAAATTTTGTTGTTTTTCCTTTTTGATGTTTTGAAATTAGAGAAATAGAGCTATTTTGTTTAGTTTAACTGCATGTTGATAATCTGATGATTCTCAACTCTAATGAAAATTACTATGCAATACTTATGTTGACCTCAACTATCGAAGAGATGCCTCAAAGCATTCCAAACTTTTCTTTGATGCATTCCTGAGCAGTTTGCAGCCTCTAATGGAAACTGTTAGTCATAGGCGTATAAACCAGTATGCACTGTTTCATTTCACTGAAAGGTAGATTTTAACATTTGAGACATGTAGGCAAAGTTGTGCTTAAGAAGTTGAATAAACTTATTCATGGAAGATGGATAGTCTTGATTTTATGTGATTATGACACAGTTTCCTGAATTAGAACATTTGATGCCTGAAATTCGGTATGGGAGAATCTGCTATTACTTATTTACATTCTTACGGAAACAATCATAGGGCATTAAGTTGCCTTGGTTCTTCCAGTATGAATAGATCATTTTAAAGTTGTTCAAATGTCTTGTCTAGATCCTAAAGCTAAAAGTTACTCATGTGATGTTCTATTTCTCTCGACCTTAGTATGGTTGCTTAAAGGAATCTAACAATTTGCTACTTTTCTAAGTTAATTTAACCTTTATTTTTGGTCACTGTAGTCCGAAGAAGTGTACATGGACTTCTGTTTCGTGCGCATTAATTTCATACATATGCTGGTCTGTTTTTTTAATAACATTTTCATACCCCAGAAACTTATGTTGCTTGAGTTATTGTGCTTCGCAGATTGAAAAATACAAAGCAGAGATTCAAAGATTCCAGGCATCTGAGGCTGAAATCAAAGCGTTGTCAGTTAACTATGTAGCATTGTTGAAAGAAAAAGAGGTAATTTGTAAAATGTGGGTCAAAGGGGTTCATTTAATGTTTATTGGTCAGCTTGTCATATCTGTTGATAAGCATGTCGTGTTTGATCAAGTTCCTGCATATGACACATCCGCCGAACTGAGGATGTTGCAAGTCCAACTGGCACCTGTCAAAACTCAAAAGTCCTGACTTAGTGCTTTAGGGTGTAGGGTCCCTCCCATAGGTCCCAATTTTTGTAATTTGTTTTGAGTTTTCTGGCATAGTTAATTATACAATTTCATCTCAACAAAAAAAGAAGAAGAAGAGAAGCAAAAGTAAAACATCCCGCCATAGTCTTGGGGCCTGTTTTGCATCTTGGCCATCCTTAGACTTTATAATTTGAGTTCTGTGCATATGGGAACCATGTTTACCGGGGGAATCTTAATCATTATAGCATTTTACTGACTATTAGCAAATGAAAGGGCCTCTATACCCCTAATATGTACAGATTCCCGTTTAATGATAGTGACCGAGGTTTGTTTAAAGCAGTAAATGGTTAGATATTGCTTGTTTTAAACAGGAAAAACTTTCCAGATTGCATGGAGAAAATGAGACGTTGAGAAAGAACTTGGAGGCAGCAAATGCTTTGCAGCATGCATCTAGAAATGAAACCTCCAAAACATTGACAAGCAAAAGAAATGTACAGAAGGTATTGTGTTTTACATTTATTATTTTGTTAGAGATCGATTTGAAGTTATCCATTTCTATGTACAAACTCTCATTTGCTGGTTAACTAGTTTCACGGTTCTGCTTAGATTTGAGCTGTCTTTCAGCCTTTCTGTAACACTTTTTCCCCTTTACAGTTCTAATAACCCTTTCATTATTCACACATTGAGTGGTCCCCTGTCTCTCTTAATCTCTTGTGCCTTCAAATTATAAAACTAAATAAGGAGCACGCTTAACCAATTTATGTGCTTCAAAGGTTTTCACTCCTGTTCCAAGAATATGATAATGTTTAGCAGTCTAGTAACTTTAGTTAGTTTCGTATGTTTTACCATCTTGTGTTTGTATCGACTTTTATAATCTTCAGGTATTCTGTCTGTGTCATGATTCTGCAAATTTTGAAACTTTCAGTTGGACTTTTTTTTATTAGTAAATCCGGCAAAGTTTTATAACCCGATTCTTTCATGTGTAATGGCTTCCTTGTTAGATCATAATACCATTTTGAAGGTTTCAAGTTCTCACGTCTTCATCAAAATTTATGTGCTTTGCCAAGTATTTGCTGATGTCTATTTGATATCAATGTAGGGTGTTGGTGAACCGTCTCCCAACAGGCAACATAAACTGACACCTCATGTAAACAACCATTCTACTGGAAACCACATGCAGAAAAGTGCAATTAAGCAGGACACATTTAGCAATGGGAATGCAGATACTTCTCGGTCTGCTGAAAACCTTCAGCGGAATGAAAATGTAATGGGAATTTCCTGTTTTTCTGTTGTGCAGTAGTCTATATTTTGAGTCTTAAGTTTCTTTATTTTATTTTTTTGTTCTTTAGCAATCAGGATTTCATTCTCTGGCCTATTATCGTGCCCTTAAGTAAACTATGAAATCTCCTTAAAATTACCTTTTAGTATGGGATGTGTATGAGAGTCAATTTAAATATACATGAATATTGAGTGAGCTTGGTAACGGATTTGTGAATGCTTTGTAGGAGCCCGCAGATTTGCTAGAAGAGAAGGACAGAAACCTGGTGGCAATCCAAGCTAATTATGATTCAGAGATAAAACAGTTAAGGATGGAGCTTGGAAGAGAGCGTGAAAGTTCAGCAAACATACATTTAAAATTCACTGGTACTTTTTATTGAATGTTAAGATTTATAAGTTTGCTATATCTTTTGTTTTTGCTTGTCTGATTCATCTGGTCGCTTTCTAGAGGAACAAAAATTGAATGGATCTTTTCAGAAGGAACTCCTTGCTTTAAAGACGCAGAAAGATAGAGTGAGTTTTGCCTGGGATTTTTTTTATTTATCAGTCTCGCATTCATCTCTTTATGTAGAGGTAGATGCATATATTGATTATTGCTGCTGCACCAGTCATGATACTGCTTTTGTATGTTTGAGTACGGAATGATCTTATTTACTCGATGTTTAACATACTGATTACATCTAGTGCACTAGTCATGATATTGCTTTTGTTTAATATAGCCCATCATTGCACCTAGCTTTCTTGGACATTGAATTACATGTTCCTCCTCCAGTCAGTATTCAAATCGAATTGACATTATCTCAGCTTCTTACCATATATTTAATGAATGATCTTCTGCCTAATAGGGTGGTGCGATCTGTTGAATTTTGTGGGGAAAAATCTGTAATTTATTTTCCAATTTGTCTGAGTGGCTCAACCACCTTTAGTTAAGCTGTTGGTGCAACAGAAGTTCGTCACAGTTTTCCTACGTTATTTTATATTTATTGATGGGGATGAGAAATGCCAGACTTACTGCTCCGGAATTATTCCGATTCTCTTTTATTCTCTTTCAGTTAGTCGTCATGCATTAAGAGGCTGGCTGTTCAGTTCCACATCCTTTTATTTGTTCTCATGTTTATATACTCTTTATCATTTTTAATTCGGGATTTTGTTGTTGGGTTGCAGGATATGACGGAGATGAAAGAATTACAAAATCAACTGAATGATAAGCTATTAGAAATCAGACGACTTCAATCAGAGTTGACGAGAAGGGACAATGAAGAAGAAACAAATGAGACTATTGGGCGATTAAAAAGAGTTATTGCCACCTTAGAGCAGGAAAACACTAATCTTAAGGTCGACAAGTTCCTTTTGTTCTTTAGTTGTATATAGAACCGTTTGTTACTTGTTATTGCTCGTCTTTTGTTATGCAACTTGTTTTTAAGCTTTAGTGTTATGGAGTCCTAAATCTGCCACAACAATATCTCATTGACTGTAGATAGAGAAGGCTGAACTTCAGGTTGCCATAGAAAGGGGTCCCAAGTCTTCACATGCCAATGGTGATGCAGATAACCCAGACTCTTCAGATAGCCGTGTAAGTATTTTAAATGAGGTACCTACGCTTACATATGCAGTAATGAATAATGCTGGGTATACCAGGATGACATGTACATTTTTTTAAGTTGAATATCATTAATTATGATGGTTGAGCATTCCCATGGTTTCTGACTGCCATGCTTTAGGTCTTTTCTTTTGGAATATATTCGAAAGGAGATAATTCCCTTGAAAAGCTTAACCAGAATCGGCATCCATGGATTATTTTTGCTACTATGCATCAAATAAAAATTTAATCTGCAGACTTCTTGCCTTTCTGTATATCTTAGAAGAAATGAAATTTATGACAATGATTAGCTGCTGGAATCGGCATAAGAAAGTATCTATATTTGAAATATTAGGTGACATAAAGAAATTTATACTGTAAGCCTTATCTACAGTTTTCCTTTATGCCCATAGCCCTCTAATCTGTTGATACCTATCTTAAGTGAATTTAGTCAAGCTTCAAAAGATGAATTTCTTCAAAGTTCAAGTACCTCGGATATTTATGCTGGATTTTGATCCCCACAACTTTACTTGTTTATGTGATTCTTTAGTTGCTACAAATATCGTGAGGTGACTTTGATTCAGTTGAACTTCATTGTATAGCAAACTTGCGTTATGATGTGATCTAAAAAATCATGGTTACTTTCGTATATACACGTTCAAACCAGTCTGTTATCTTATTACCTCAAACCCCATGGAAGAGAGCCAGCCCTTCTCATATCTTTGTAATAATTTCAAAAAAAGCTCAAAGGAGAAGTTTAATGCGTGGTTGTTTCATACTCATTTAAGTTTTCAATCGACATGTATGTTGACATTTTTGGACGTGTTATTATTCCACATATAATAGTTGGAGTCTAGTTTTTCCATCTCACTTGCTTTACTGTATTACATCATAAAGGCACAATCATCTGTACAGTTCCCGGAAAAAGAAGAAATGGAGCTATCCTTGCAAAAGTTAGAAAAGGATTTGAAGGAAGCATGCCGTGCAAGGGATAAAGTATTGCAAGAGTTGACCAGGCTCAAACAGCACTTGTTAGATAAGGTCGGTTGTCCTCAACTTTCTAAATATGCGATTTTCAAGTGGAAGTTTGTTATATATATATTTTTTTTTATCCTATTCTGTATCTGTAGGATCATTGTTATAGGGAAAGCTGACCTTTGGTCAAGACAATTGACCCTGACTAAATTAGGCTGGAAACTAAGTTGTGAAGATCAGAGCTCTCTATTCCATGAGCCTTCTTCACTTTTTTTCCCCAAAACCTATTGTGATCAGTACCTATATCTTCTAAAATCAGTAACTAGGCCTTAAGAAAAGTATATAATCATGCTTGATTTAATTTTGTTAAATAAGATCTAAAACAGTTGCCCAAATTTTGTCGTGTTGAATCCAAAACTTGATATTTTGCATAATCAAGCCAAAATTCTTGATTACCATGTTCAAACGGGTTATCAATTTAAAAAAGATCATATCACTACTATATCTACAAACTTACACATTGTATAAGGTTTATAGACCGTGTTTTGATGTTTTTGAGATCATGCGAATGAAAATTTAATAGTGAAACTTGTTCAAATGGGTTACCATATACATAGGGATTTTGTTTTAAAAGGGGAGGGAAGAGAATCAAATTAAAGATTAATTTAGTTCCCAAGATTTGGCTGTATTTTAAGAGAGAATGAAATTGATCTTTTCATGGTTCATTGGTGGTTAGAATTTAGTAGGAAATAGGCGGAAAAATAAAAGAAACACAATAGGTTCTACAAGATTAATATTTGAATTTTTATATTTTCCCCCAAATTGCTTCAGAGTCACTCTATATTCTGTCAAAACACCGATTGATTGAGGTGGTTCACTAGAAGCTGGAGATGCTGGCGTGCCGCTACCTATTTAGTATATATTCCCTCCGTCCCACAAAAAATGGGTCGCTTTTTGTTGGATGGAGGGAGTACAATTTATGCACAGCTCAATGGGGACTGTTGCCCTTCTCTATTGTTTTGAACTTTCGTATTAAACATCTAATTTGAACTTTGTTCAAGTAGTGATTTAAGTAACCTTCCATTTGTGCTAGCAGTATTGCATCTCCGTGCTAGCAGAATTGCATCTGGAGAATTTTCTTTTTTTATGTTAACTTTCCATTTGTGCTTTTGTTAATGTATATCTCATGTTGTTGTAAGTTGGGGGTGGTAAAGTTCTTTATGCATGAAACAGAGCTTCAAGACTTCGTGCTCGAAGTGTATTAAACGATAACCTGACTTCATATGCCTCTTGTGCTACTTTAACCTAAGCAACATCCCTTGGCTTCATCTCGCAAGGGTCATTCTTATTCGATGCTAGTTGTCTTCATGGGGGAATTTTCCCCTGAAAAGCTACTCTGATGTGAGTTTAAAAGCTAAGACAAAATGGAAATGTTTTTAAATTACGCAATAAAGTTGGTTACGTAGCAATTTTATAGGGAGAAATAGAAGCAACCCATAATGGGTCTTACACTGCAAAGTGTTCGGGTTTTAGCATGAAGGGCATCTATAAAGATCTTTGTGTAGCGTTCCCCTGCAATATTTCCCTGTGCATGCACGATCAAGATACTCTGTGTAATCTGGTTCTGCATCTCTTGGATATCTTGTTTTTCAATCTTTGATTAGGAACTTGATTAGCAAGATACTTCAGTTTTAATTAGGAATTAGATTAGCAAGATACTTCAGAGTTGAAAGTTCTTTTCATGCAATCTTTGATTAGGAACTTGAAGAATCAGATAAGATGGATGAGGATAGCAAAATCATTGAGGAACTTCGAGCAAGTTGCGACTACCAAAGGTCAAAAATATTACATCTGGAAAAAGCTCTACAGCAAGCGATAACAGGCCAGGAAGAGGTTAAGAAAAATAACAACGGTGAACTTCAGAAGTCAAAGGAAATGGTCAACGATCTTAAGGAAAAGCTATCTAGCTGCATACGCACAATTGATGCTAAAAACGTTGAACTTATGAATCTTCAGCGTGCTCTTGGCCAATTTTATGCTGAAAGTGAAGCGAAGGTAAATTTCATATCTACTTCTTTGCATATATTCTTTATCTAAATGAGGTACTTTATCCAGAACTGTTACGTAATAGTTTGTATGCTGGTTTGTGCCTTGGCACAGGATCGCCTAGAAGGAGATTTGGCCCTTGCGAGAGAAGAATCAGCTAGATTTTCTGAGCTTTTGAAGGTATGTTCTATTACTATCCTTTATTCCCAAATTATCTTTTGCGTATAAATATATGATGGTTTTCTAATTTCATTACTATGTTCTTGTCTGTTACGTATCTTAGACTTGATGAGCATGTTTGTCCTTGTCTCATTTTTCACTCAATCCATTGTTATATGTAGTTTTTGGTATGTTATTTCTTATGCTGTGATAAATAGTCAATTTATAGCAAGCAACAGTATATCAGCAATTATCTAAATAATCAAAAAGATTTTATATATACTTTTTATTTTGCTGTTTCATTACTTTGACTTTTCAGTAATTTAAAGAACCAATAGGCTAGTACCCAAAGAATAAATATTTATAATTCTTTTTGGTTCCAATCAGGATGCAAATCAACGGATAGACACTGCGAAGCAGGAAAAAGAGGAAACACTTGGGAAGCTTTCAGAAGCTGAAAGGCTGCTCTTGGAAGGAAAAAATAGAGTTCACAAACTGGAGGAGGACAATATGAAACTACGGCGCGCTCTTGAGCAAAGTATGACAAGGCTTAATAGGATGTCTGTTGATTCAGATTTCTTTGTTGACAGGTTAGTTCTAGTGAGTTAAAGCTTAAAATGGTTTACACGATGTTCTAAAATAAAGTTAGTGTACATCTCTTACTTCCTTTTGATTTTAGGGTTGTATATAAAGATATCATGTAATAGCACTAACTACTGGTTTGACTATTTGGTGTACAATAGTGGAAGTCCTTTTCCTTCGTCAGAATTTTATAAACCTAATTTTGATTTGAGAATTTCTTTTGAATTCTTTTGACTATGCCACCTTTTAATGATGGATGGCTAATTTAACTGCAGGCGGATTGTGATCAAGTTATTGGTGACCTATTTTCAGAGGAACCACAGTAAAGAGGTAAGGATCGCTCTTCTAGTAATTACACATATTCAGTTTGGAGCGAACATGCTATGGATTGTCCTCTGCATCATATGATGTCATGTGCAGAACATCTGAGGTCCACTTAAAAATGGATCCTAACCAGGAGATCTACTAGAATAAACATTACCAGATAGTTCCGTAAAAAGAATTTCCTACATCAGATGCTTAGTCCTTGTTGCATGTTAGTGTCCACCTTGATTTACCAAATTGTAGCATGTAAAACAGCTGCCGTGCTGCTTCATTAACCCTCACATACTGTTGTGAAAAGAGTGTTAACTTGACATCAATGACATGCTCATAAATGGATGGAAAACTTGGAGATTGACAGGTTTTGGACCTTATGGTTCGCATGCTGGGCTTCTCTGAAGATGATAAGCAACGAATAGGTATGGCGCAGCAAGGTGCGGGTAAAGGCGTTGTGCGAGGAGTTTTGGGTTTCCCTGGACGTCTAGTTGGAGGCATACTGGGAGGAAGCTCATCTGAAGCTTCCGCTCCTGTGCCCACTGATAACCAGGTTAGATGTTTTTAGTTGATGATTCGACCTTCTCTTATTATTTTATTTCCATGAAATTTTTCCTTTAAATTCTAGAAATTGTCATCACAAAAGATCTTAAATATAAGCAATTTAGCAGTTTTTTTTGGGAAGATAATAACATGTTTCCTAGACACTGTTATACCGAAGAATGATTATAATACAAGCCAAAAATATGCAAGAAAATCTCTCATAATGGGCGTGATTACGGTATAACTTGTGAAGGGATGTTTTATCGACATGCTATTTTTTGTAGCATGAATTAACTCTTGTACAGTAAGATGTAATTTCAAATTTGAAAAGTAAAGGAAAATATTGATATGATAGAAAAAGGATAAGTAATAACAGTTTACTTTTCTTTTTCAGTCCTTCGCAGATCTATGGGTTGATTTTCTTCTCAAAGAAACTGAAGAAAGAGAGAGAAGAGAGCTCATGGAAGCGGCTGCTAATTCGAAGGGCGATAGCGCAGAAGGAAAAAGTCCAAGCTTGGCAGGTAAGACTGGTCCTGTTTCGGATTATAGGACGAAGAATCCTGCTTCTAGTTCTTCAAGGAGCGCATCAGTTAATCACCCGAGCAGCTTAACTCCACTGCCCACTAGAGGAAACCTTCTGCAGCCTGAAAATTCAGATACCGAGTTTTCAACAGTTCCTTTAACCACACCGGTTTATCAATCCTCAGGGAATAGTTCTCGGGTCTCAGGTTTTTTCCAACATACAGACCATGGTAACTGAATGATGTAAAGTTAAGGTACAGTCATTTTCTGGTTTTTTTTATTTTTATTCTTTTATGTGTTGGGTCTTATTTATTCGCCAAATTCATTTATAATGAGAGAAATGTATTCCATCAATCGGTTTAGTGATCAGTGGTTTCAGGTCGATAGAAAACAAGTGTCACATCTCGTGTTGCTTAGGGGCGTCTTGCCTATGAGCCGTAATATCTTAAAAATGCAGCGAAAACAGAGATATTTTCCATTTAATGATAACAATCTTAGGCGATTGCCGGTTTTACCTTGTGCTGCCCATCGATTATTATTCATAGAAGGAAACCAACAGAAGAAAGACGATATTAAATGGTGAGTACTGTTGTTTTACCATTGCAGCACAAAGTTAAAAAGACGACTTCTTGAGGGACTACATGGCCCCCCAAAGACTAGTACGAATAGCATAAGAGGATCAAAATATTAGCTGAAAATATAAACTACTGTGAGAATAACAGTGTGGGTGTTAAAAAAGCCAAGTGTACACACTTCACAACACTTCGTATGTGGTGGGCTCCCTGTTTTTGGTTAGTTCATTTGTTCATAAATGACCAGCAACAAATCGCACCATGTTATGGATGAGAGCGAAGAAATCCTTATGACGTCGCACCATGGTATGGATGAGAGTAAAGAAATCTTTATGACGTTGGACAAAGATTAAATGGCTAGCTTATCTAATCCAGAGTCACTATAGTCCGATATTTTTTTGCTTTTTTCTCACAAGAGTCTATGGAACCATTTAGTCCCTCGAGAACAAGAGGTTGTCTTATTAGCTTGAACCATGTGCCTCATGCGTAAGAAAGCGCTGACACAAATTCGCATTCAGCAAATTGGCACTTATTTATGTATGCGTTGTGAGGTAACTACTACAGTAATACGGTTACATTCTTGCTAGTTTCTAGATAAATTGGGTCATTCAGGACAACGTCAGAAACTCTCTGTTTGAAGGGAAAATCGACAAGAAAAAGTATGGAGTTTACCTCCTTTCGCCTTATGGTGGGCAATAGTGGCCGGAGAGAAATAGAAAGGTGAAATTCAAAGCAACTGAACTGCTTATAGATGATGTTAAAGTGCCTTCTGTTTAACTGGTCTATTAATAAGATCTTTATTAATGGTATCTCTTTAGAGCAAGCACTATGGTGCATAAAATGTAGGTATTTAGCACAAAATGTAGGTAAAAAAAAAGCAACCAAAAACACAAGTACTATGGTTGAGAGGCAGCCATTCAAAGGCCGCCACTTTTTTGGGGTCGGACACTGAGTGGCCGCCTCGCAGTCAATGTTTGACCTTGACCAGAACCACTTTATCATCATTCTTCACACTTTGCAAATATACTCACACCCAATACTTTTCACCCAAAATTCGATTTTCAAGTTGTTTCACTCAATCATACTTGCATTAAAAATAAATTGAGTTACATCATGCTGATAAAATAAAATCTAAATTACATCGTGCTGATAAAATAAGCATTTGTAAGAGCAATACAATATCTTCCTCCGTAGTAAAATTCTTAATCATATTGAACCGAAATAAAAGACTTTGAGAGAGTGAGAGTGAAAAATCAATGAAATGTTGGATATTTTCAACAAACCCCTGATTTTGTAGGCGTTATGACAGGGTTCAGTGACCGACCTTAATAAGTGGTTTATATGGGGGTGTAAAGGGGGTGTGAGTTAAAGAAAAGTCAAACAACAATAAAAATCGAGGGGCGACCACTCAGTGAGCGCCTACTTTTGGACGTACACTCAATGACCGCTGGCGCTCACTGAAAGGCCGCAGGGTGCGGCGACTGAATGTCCGCCCAATTAAAACGACATTAAACTTGCAACACATCTGTTGGAGGTTTTATGTTGTCTCAAAGCTTTTACATAGATTGTAGGTCTTTTTACCTACTATTCATGCAAAAAGTGCACCATAGTTATGAACTTGAATGCTTTGGAGTAATGCTAGACTCCGAGAGATAGGGTAAGGTCTGGTCCAAAGCTAACCCCCTTGTTTCTCTGATGGTGCGGCCCACACTCCTCTCTCCGCAGTCAGTTTTATAGGAGTTTCTGACTCGGTCATCTAGCATTATACTCGTTCCTCAATTATTTCTGTCAGATTTTGCACTAATAACTGTGTGTATGTATTCTTCTGATTTACTACCCCAAGATGGATAACGTGCACTATGTTTCATTTGCTCGCAATGCATTTTTGTCGTGACTGTTTCGCGAAATGTGGTTTCCTTGTTCTTTCGGTTAAACATTCGACGCTGTGTTTTGTCTTAAGAGTAAATCCTTGAATACTTTAGCTGTAGAACAGGATTTCGGTAAACTAATCGTAATAAACAGTTGTAAATTCGCTTGAAGGGAAAACTTTGTTAAGGACTATCGAACAGAATTGGCCTTTTATCCCCATTTTGTGGAACTACTCAGCAATAGTCTCCATTCTCTCCCTCCTTATATATACACAGTGTTTCTATTCCTCTGGCTATCTCATTGATTGATTTGGCAAGAAGAAAGCCATCATCAACCATGGTGATGAAAACAGTTCTCTTGGCATGTTTTTTCTTCTTTGTATCTGTTTCTTATTCACTGCCACTCTCGACAAATGGGCGATGGGTGGTGGATACACCCACAGGCGACCGCGTTAAGCTTCGATGTGTAAATTGGGCATCTCACATGCAAACCCTGCTAGCAGAGGGACTCGACAAGCAACCATTACACGGCATTGTGAACTCAATGTCTTCGTTAGGCTTCAATTGTGTTCGACTGACATGGGCAACATACATGTTCACGAAACCAAGTAACGGGAATCTGACTGTGGATCAATCATTTGAAAAGTTAGGACTCCTGGAAGCCAAAGCTGGGATAGCCAAGAACAATCCCGGTGTGTTGAACATGACAGTACTCGAAGCTTATGATGCAGTTGTTGATGAGCTTGGCAAGCAGGGAATCATGGTGGTCCTGGATAATCATGTTACTATGCCACAATGGTGCTGTGGTGACGGTGACGGTAATGGGTTTTTCGGGGACAAGTTTTTTGATCCAAATGAATGGCAACAGGGTTTATCTATCGTGGCGAACCGGTTCAAGGGCAAACCTCAGGTCTGTTTGTGATTTTAGAAAAAACTGGGCATTTATCTCGAGTTACACTGATAATTGGTTTGATCTATTTTGTACAGGTTGTAGGTATGAGCATGCGGAATGAACTGCGAGGGCCTCGACAGAACAAGCAGGATTGGTATCGATACGTTCGTCTCGGTGGGGAAACAATCCACAAACTGAACCCGAAACTACTGGTCATCATTTCAGGACTGGGTTACGATACGGATTTGAGCTTCTTGAAAAACGAAACTCTGAACAGCAATTTCGATAACAAGCTAGTCTACGAGGGCCACTGGTACGCGTTTAGCGGCGGGCGAAGGGAAGACTGGGTGCACAAGACACCGGATCAGATATGTGCGATTACAATGAAAGAATTTGATGACAAACTCGACTTTGTGACGTCGGCACAGAATCCAATTCCTCTATTCCTGAGTGAATTCGGCGTGGATCAACGAGGCGTCAACGACGGGGACAATCGGTTTTTGAGTTGTTTTCTCGGTTATGCAGCCAGGAGGGATTTAGATTGGGCAATGTGGGCAATGCAAGGGAGTTATTACGTAAAGAACGGGGTAGCTAACTTTGACGAAACCTATGGTGTTCTGGATAACAATTGGAGTCAGCCTAGAAACCCCAAGTTCAGAGAGAGATATAGACTCATCCAAGATATGCTACAAGGTATGCCACATTCTTGATTTAGTATTTCTGTTTGTAGGAATCAGAATAATTTATCTGGAGAATTCATGCGATTCAACCCGCAGAGTATATGCGGCACATTTTATCTGACACAAAATTTCTCATATGCAGATCCACGATCAAAATTGCCAACAGATCACATAATATATCACCCGTTAAGCGGCCTTTGTCTCTTCGTAGATAAGAACAGCAACATTCAAGCCAGTGATTGTTTGAATCGAAGTCACTGGAGCTATGCTGGTAACCAAGCTCCACTAAAATTGGCGGGTACCTCAAAATGTCTGAAGGTCAATGGAAATGGCCTTCCTGTGACAGTTTCGAATGACTGTTCAAGTGATCAAAGTGCTTGGAAGGTGATTTTAGAATCCAATATGCGTCTAGCTGCCATGGATCAGCAAGGACGATCGCTTTGCTTGGATTACGACACTTCAAAATCTCCTCTGATTTTGAGTAATGAATGTCAATGTGTTACTGATGATGCTAGCAAGTGTAAAGATAATCCCGAGACCCAGTGGTTTAAACTTATACAAACAAATGCGAAACAGCAAGGCTGATCGTATTTGAAAGATCTGTTTAAATTTTAATATTAAGAGTTGTATACTTGTATTGTTCTTTCTTCAAGAGTTACAACCTCGTGACCATTATTGTTGGATTTTATTTTTTTTAATTATTATTATGAACAATTAAATCACATTTCATTCGGTCCAAAAATGCGGTTACATGATTGCTTACAAGAAATGTAAGAACATATCAAAACTCAAATACAAATAAAAATATTACATGCAAATCGCGAAGAGAAAGAGCAAACTACCGTCAAGGTATTCGATTTTTTATGAGAAGTAGAGAGAAAAGACGGTAGAATCCGAATCAATTCTGACCATTCAAAATGTTTATCTTCTTGAATAAGAGATGCTGCAAAGGGAAAACTGTGTTTAGCCCTTCCATATATATGAACGAAAAATCTGGATGCCTTAAATCCCTTTTGTTTCAGATGAGTTCAGCAATGCTAAGTTGAATCGTCGATGTTTTTGATTCTAGAATAGCAAGCCATAAATTAGCCATTAAAGAAAGAATCACCGTCGAAGTGAAGAAAGAATCACCGTAAAAGCGAAACCAAATTATCAAAATAGTGAAGAGTGTGTCAAGAGACACCAAAATGACAAAACAACATCTTATTCAATTTGATTAAAAAAAAAAAAAATTGCGCAAGACTATTTGTGGAGTTTCTGAAGAAATTGCGCAACTATATGGCTAGCCATGATGCTAATGTCATAGTGGGGGATTTTCTATTTAATAGGATTGGGTTGTACTTCAAAAAGGGATTGGAGCCCAGCTTGTTGCCAGGCTTCCATCTAAATCTTGTAATCCCGTTGATTCAGATTAATAATACATAATCTTTTTCCAAAAAAAAAAAAAAAAAAAAAAAAAAAACTCTCTAGAGTACTCGGTAAGTTGTTTTTTAACTAAAAAAAACAATATATTTTTTTAACAAAAAAAAACAATATATTTTTTTAACAGAAAATCAGAACCACCACCCAGAAGTGGTAACCCTAAGAGAGATTACAGAAGAGCTACAAAGTGGCTAATAGTCGTATAGATGGATCATTAGAGAGCAAGAAATACAAAGCAAGTACTACCGATGGATCTTAAAATCCTATCTTGGAACATTAGAGGCCTTAATGATGATCTTAAGTATCAAGCAGTTAGAAATGCTAACTGTGAGTAAATTTTATTTCTATGTTTTCACATACCTTCATCCATCTGACCATAACAAACCAAGGAATTTTGCCTGATGAAAATATTTTCACAACTGATTGTGAGTCAGAATAGATAAGAAGTTTTCTGGCCCCATTTTGAACACCCCATTCAGCAGCACACACAACAGCCATTACTTCTGCTAAGAAGTTTGAAGCAATGCCTATACCTCCTGACATTGCAAACAGATATTTTCCTCTATGGTCTCTGCAGATAAAACCAAACCCAGCCAAACCTGGATTTCCTCTAGATGCACCATCACAACAAGCCAAAATCTGATCTTCTTCAGGGAGTTTAAAAAAGAGCTCTTTTATATGTTGTTCTTTCATTTTTCATCTTCCTATATTAAAATTCCTCATTACCTGATGATCAAAAAGCTGGTATTCCACATAACTCCTTTCATTCTAATCTCACAATCCTAAGTGAATTGCATAACTTTTTTCTTGAAACTAGATATGTCAGGAGTAACATTTTCAAAAACAACTTTGTTTCTTAAAAACCAGAGTTCCATCATTGTTATAGAAGCTGATATTAACCAAACTTCTTTAACATCACTACTTTTTTCTTTTGAAAATGTTATGTCATTGTTGTTAGGGCATTGTCCGGTCAAACTCACTAGCGTTGGTATGTCAAGCTAGTTGTCAGTTTTAGGTGTCAAAACTTAATTCTTGATTTAGCCTACTAGAGTTTAGATTTCGGAATTGGGATATAGACAAAGTAGTAGAGACCTTGAAGACGAAGACTGTGAAGACAAAGAAGACATCAATTATTCTTCATCGACAAAAGGTTAGTAGGAGTTATGACTTTATGGATATTCTTCTATTCTACTTTATCTATTCTTTCGAAATATAGTCGACTACTTTAGTAGTGATAATAGCGATTGAGATCGTATTCTTGTGTAACGTGGCCTTGTGTCATGACCAGTGTTTGTTCCCACAAATACTGTGAGTACAAGAATGAATGAGATAGATT
>JAJJMA010236531.1:0-17486 GCA_023529015.1 Papaver nudicaule
TGATCGTTGTCCCCAATCCATCCAAAGGATTTACCAAGACTTTGTCTTGCGTCGGACTGATCACTTGTGATCCAAACTCAGGTTAAACAGATCTGGATATTGATTTTTGAGATCGTCCAGAACTGACCATAAGACTCACGAGCCCAAACAAAAAGTTGGTAGTATTTCGATACCCTTGATTTTTCAAAAACAATGCTTCATTTATTGCAACATTGAATTACTTGATACTCTAGTGAGAATCGTTCATAGAAACCGGTTATACATGACTCTCGGTTTCTGGGACAAAACCGAAATTGCTATAGTATCAAAGTACTTCTTCCAAAGTTAACTTTACGACAACATAAGCTTTGAATGTTGTCGTTAAATTGAGTCTAGATTCCAATAGGAATGATCTAGATGGAAGGATTGGACCACTTCGAATTAAAGCTAAGCAATAGAACATTGCCGCAAGTCGAAGGTTTGCCTTATTGTGTCATATAATGAACTCTTGCATGAATTCACAAGTTCATGACCATGTTGAAACAAATCATACTTTCAAGAGTAACATTGAAACACTAGTATGATTAATGAATATTCTTTCACATTCCATTTGCAAGTGCAAGCAATGAAATGTGGTTAAGGAGATCGATTTCATTTAGAGTGATCGATTCCTTGTGTCAAGTATATATATTGAATCCAACTTAGGGAAATTGATACACTTCTTAAAGTGAATTGATTATACATTAGTGAAATGATACACACTTGGGGTGGATTGATTACAAATTTATGCAATGCATTCCACATATGTTATAAATCGATTTCTAGATTGGTGTTCGATCTACTACCATTAGGAGATCGAATCCACCATATGGTAATCGATCCAGATGTAAGTAGATTTATTACCAATTAAGGGAATCAAATCTAAACACTGGACATTGACACCTAGCCATTGGTAATCGATCCAGTTGTAAGTAGATATATTGATTACCAATTAAGGGAATTGAATCTAAACACTGGAAATGGATACCTAGCAATGGTAATCAATTCCTTTGCATGGTGATTGATTTCTAGTCTGTACAAAACTAGAAACTGGCTTTGTAGCTATGTGTAAAATCACTAGCTCTCTGAATGCACGGTATAGTCGAGTTAGAAAACTCTTATTAATATTAATGCAGGCATTCAGGTAATGAAGATAAACTTCATAAAGCCATTCACCATGAATTACTATTCATAATACAAAGCTCCTAAAAGCTTGTATTGAGTTGGTTCGAGGAGAGCCATGATGGAGTATAAGAAGAAGACTCCATATAGAACAGCTCTCTGGTCAAGGAACTCAAGAAAAGAGAGTTCATAGACACTGTCGAATACTAACAGTCAAAAGTTTCGATTAGAATAATCATTCAGCTCAGAGAAGAGGATCACTGGAATCATTGTGTCTAGAAGGACTAACCTTTTTGCTGAAGGAGGATATTGTCATTTGTTCTTCATTCGTCTTCAGTTCTTGATCAGTCTTCCAGATTTACCAGCCATCATCTACCTAAAGGTCTAACCTAGTGAAGTCTGACTATTAGTAGACATGTTCAAGTGTACAAGTTTTGAACACTAAATTATGACAACCAAGCTTGACATACTAACGCCTGGTGGATTTGACCTAGCATGCGCTAACAATTAGTATTGAGCAAGGTTCGAAAAATGGCCCAGGTCACGGGATATGGCCGTGATCGTTATTACGCGTTTAGACGAGTGTGAACACGTTTGCAGTAAAAAACACGTTATTCAAGAAAAAACGTGTTAAACTTTTTCGAAAAAACATTCAAATTCAAATTCATTTTAGAAAAACGGTTATAACGTGCGTGAAAACGGAAAAACTGTACTAAAAAACTTGCGTTATTTCTATTTAACGGCGTTATATAGAGTAGTGTGTCGGGAACCCTCACGAGCACGCTATATGGATGTGACTGTTTTAAAGGGTGTTTTCTCGGAAAATCGGGTGTCTTTTAAACCTTGATTAAGCATAAGTCGAAATGTAGTATTTTCTGTCAGAAAACGCAATTTGGATTGACATCAAATGCAAATGATATTTCAAAAATATTAATCCAGACTACCGATAGTTGTAAATATTAATCTAGACCACTTGATTCCCTTAGTTAAGTTCCTTTATAACTAAGAGTTTCTCCACAGTCCTTCGTGAAAACCAGCGCTACCCTGCCTCTAATAGGACGCCTGGTTGTACTCGATTCGTCTTTGAACGAAGAATACAAAATATTATCTTCTTTAGATTAAATCAAGGTTAATGGAAATCGATATATCAGCTATGGCTTATTGATCTAGCCTAACTGATTTTACCTCTAGTTCGTGATTACGTTGTGAAACTTCTACGACTTATAACACCGAGTGCAGCTGTATGAAGTTTCTATCAAATATTAGTCTTTGTTGATTGATTGATTAACAATACAATCGACCTAAGATACATGATCAGGATTATTAAATCCGACCTATGCTTCACGGTCTTCAAGTGAAGTCTTTTCAATAATCGTAACCTAAGAAAATAGTTTTCGAGTGGATGACCAACCTTTATGCTAGGGTACACAATAATGTATAGAGGATACAGTTGTATCTTTGCAGAAAGTCATCTATTTTATATTGATCGTCAAGGGAGGCTCTGCCAAGTTAAATAATCTTGAGTAAGGCTCAAGTAAGTTCTCAAACAATATATTTCCATAAACATTTAAAGAAATTCGACCCAATCTTCTCGAACTACCTTTAGCCAAACTAACCTTAGGTAGTGAGAATACTCGCCTTGATCTATGAGAAGGTTGTCCCAAAAGTCTAACAAGTAAACCATGCACTAGGTTCGCTTAAGAATACGTGAACATGAAATATTAATAGTGGTCAAGAGTTCCGAAGGCCTGGTATGAACACGTTCATGAACGTGTACATAAGGCAACTGAAAAAACAGGGGTACCGAAATACTACCAACTTTTCGTTTGGGTTCGTGAGTCTTATGGTAAGATATGGACAATCTCAAAAATCAATATCCAAATATGTGATAACCTGAATTGGATCACAAGTGATCAATTCCGATGCAAGAGTCTTGGTGAATCCCTCGAAAGGTTTGAGAAATAACTGCAGGTCATAATAACGTACTACTTGTGTTTGCTTTAATTATATAATTAGAGATATAATGCGGAATGTAAAGCACACAAGACACCAAAAGTTTTGTTGACGAGGAAACCGCTATCTAGCTGAAAAACCCCGGGACCTCGTCCAGTTTGAACACCGCAAGTATTAAGATGTCTACAAACACTAGCCTACTGTCAGACTTCGGTCTGGGATGTAGAAAAGACCGATTCCACCCTCCAAGTGAATCAGCTATTGTCGCACTTCTTACGTATCTTTAATCTCGCAAGACCCTATGCACTTTTCCCCCCTAACTGACGTCATTTACAGGCCTAAGAGTTGTTTTAACCGCTGTGAAAGGTTTGAGATAACTTCGGCTTTGCAACCTCTATTATCTTGTGTATGTTTCGAACTATCCTCCACAGTTTAACATACGAAAGTGACTTCCTTTAGATATGATCAAGGTTATACGAAAATCTACTTACAAGTTAGGGCTGACATGTAAATCAAGTAAGCAATGCCTAACCTTTCTCTACCTCAACCGTGAAAAGAATCACTTAAGAAACTTACACAATCAGAGCTAACTAGGTGTTACAACACCGTGTACAGCCGTATGTTGCTTCTTTCAAACCCTGTGCCGTGTAACTGTTCTTGAATGGCCTTATTACAGAAGACAAGGACTGTAGAATAAACAAAAACGAACTCAAGCTACCAAGGTTACAGGTTACTCTGATAATTACCACAAAGGTATGTTATTGCCTGCCTGTGCTTCCCAACTCTCATGAGAAGTCTTTATAGTCGTTAGGTAAATCCCACGGAGGAATTACTACCTAATGGAGGATGACTACCACAACAAGCTTACACCGAAGTGTAAAGAGTTTACGCAGAATTCCACTGAGAAATTTTACGTCTGCTTGATGCTTGCGTTTTTTTCGTTCTAAAGTCCTCTATTTATCGCTTTCAATAAGATAGGTTGCTTTGTAATAAAACAATAGATTACATGTGCTACAAGTTAGCTAGTGACCCTGTAAACGAGCCCGTTACTTTACTTGCACACAAAGTATCACAATTTAATCACACTTAGACAGGATATGATCAACGTTTATCTGCCAAGTTGTTTGCTAGCTCATAAATTACTTCAAGGTAGGGATCCAATGGAAATGTGAACAACTGAATCTTATTGAACCA
Organism: Papaver nudicaule; assembly: GCA_023529015.1. Classification (NCBI taxonomy): domain Eukaryota; kingdom Viridiplantae; phylum Streptophyta; class Magnoliopsida; order Ranunculales; family Papaveraceae; genus Papaver; species Papaver nudicaule. The sequence goes on from JAJJMA010236531.1 coordinate 4,288, forward strand.
TTGAGATTCGTTAGATAGACTACGTAAGATATTTCGTGATAAGAAACAAGTCTATCTAAGAGATAAGGAGATAACTTTAAATCCCACGAAGCAATCCCGAAGATTACCATCAAGAGGTTTGCGAACCTCCTGAAATTGAAATTCAGGCTAAAAAGTTGGAGCAACTGTACACGTACATGTTTGTGTACAATTTCAACTTCTTATACGCGAAGCGGATCGCTAACTGCCTGATGCCAAATTAGGGTTTTAACTGGATCCTCTCAAAGTACATGGGCTGGTCCAATTTGCGTACTTAGACGTGGTTACGACCTGAGCTATAATATATGACTCTGCTCTAGAGTATACTCCTTAGATTCACCATTCTCCTACATGTGATTTGCAAGCAAACCATTGTAATGGAAAGTGTATTAAATCTATCTCATGCATCTTGTAAACTTAGTATATTGGGAAAGCATACCAACACAATTCGTGGTTATGTAGACAAGAATACACCATCTCAAATGCTATAGTTACTAACAAAGTAACCGACTATTTCGAAAGATAGAATAAGTAGAATAAAAGAAATTCCTTATAATAGAAGAAATTCCATATAATGTCACAATTTCTACTAACCTTTTGTCTATGAAGAATATATGGTGTCTTCGTGATAAGTTCTGTCTTTGTCTTCAAGGTCTCAATTACTCAGTCTATATCCCAATTCCGAAATCTAAACTCTAGTAGGGTAAATCAAGAATTGTATTTTGACATTTAAAACTGACTACTAGCTTGACATACCAACACTAGTAGGTTTCACCGAGCAATTCTCTAACAATCTCCCCCTTTGTCAATTTTAGTGACAAAACCAAAATTACATGTGGATTCTAAACCGAAGAAACTTAAGCTATATTTAAGATGTATCTTGATTTCTAGAATTCTTCAACGTTTCTTTTGAATCTTGATGTATTCTTTTAAACTTCTGTTGAGCACTACAACGCTAACCTCAATTATCCCACATGTTCTATGTGCATAGAGTCAGTAATTAGAGCAACTTTAAAGTTCGTGTATGAAGATTTAAAGCGATTCTACTCATCTTGATAGGAAGCTCCCCCTTAATCTTTATATCTCATTTTGCCAGATTTGACGTTGACGCCCAATATTTACTTCCCCTTACTTGATACTTTGAAAAAGTACATAAGTAAGCAATACGGTGTTCTCCCCCTATGGCTGTGAGCCACAAGAACAAGAAACCATATGTATTCTCCCCCTATTTGTCACAAAAATATGACAAACCAGTAGAGGCTCGGGTTTATGCGGAACGTTGAGCCACGTTGGACCAGATCCCACTTCCACCTAGGATCGTTCTGGACCATCCAGCAAAGCCTAGGAAGTGATGTCGACATTATCAAAGCTGATGACGAAATTTGGAAGTAATAATACCTTAAAGAGATTTTCGAAACAAAAGGACACGTTTTCGAATTGAGCTCTTTCCCAGGGAGCATATTTGGTAAGCATCATATTTCGAATTAAATGCAATATCCAAGTATACCGTATGAGTATTATTTGGTTTGATTGCTCTTGGACAAACATTTATTGAAATATATTTTTCATTTATGAAATATATTTTTCTTTAATGTAAAAATGCTAGAGTATTAGATCTCATTAAATGCTATGAGTCTAAGTGAGGTATTTCAGAACATATATGGAAATGTGCTTTAATGAATTTCCGAATTAAGTTAGCCTCATTTCAAAGCTAAGCCTTAGTCAATATAAATAGGAGTGGTATCTCTCCTGAAAGCTTTGTCCTTCTACCAATCTTTTCTTCAGAACTATAAGCTTGTGTTTACCGCTTTTCTTTTCAGTTACCTTTGAGCTTTTGCTCTCGGTCTAGAATTGCGAGAAAGTCTTATCTAGGGATTGAGAAGCCTAGAAGTACCTCTTACAGGAAACTAGTTTATGTTTACTAGTCTTCTTTGTATTGTACTTGTGTTATGTTCTATCACGTCTATCAAACCTTGCGATCTTGTTTATTATATGGTCCTTCTCTTCTGCAATAAGGTCACTCAAGATCATTGTGATCAGAACATACTCTTTATCTATTAACCTGCATTTGTCAGCAAGCCGCTTTCGGCTTGTGTTCCTAAACTATAGATATTAAGTGGAATCAAAATTGATGTTATTGGATTTATTTCTTGCAGGTACACTGTTCTTCACGGTCATATCATATTGTACTTGATCCAGCTGATTGCTTGATTCCAACTGGGACGACAAGGTTGCTCTTTCGGGAGTTTTGGTATTGAAACCTTGATCGATATCTCAAGGGGTTTATTACCAAGTAAACTTAAATATTCTCGCTCTTGGTGTAAAACGACTTCAGTGAAATATTTGTTAGTTACCAAGGATATCATCTAGCGATTTGACCTGCCACTATTTGGTTGTTATCCATAAGGTTGTAATCGTCCGATTGGAGGTGGGTAGCGATAGTCATCACGACGGGCTGTGAGGCAATGATGAGGTGTCAAACTCAACAAAAAGAATAAGATTTTTCCCAACTAATATTAATAAATAATATAGTGGTAGTAGGATCGTTCCACGGGAAGCTGTGTATTAATTTGTTATTCGTATTAGAAAAATAAAAAGTAAATAAAAAGAATAAAATAAATAAATGAAGAAGAAAATTGACCAATAAATCTTTCGTCGTTACCAGATGCTGACTCCATCAATACGCTCGTTTATCTCTTGTTAGAACCAATTCATCACCAACCGTAGAATAACAATAAGCTCTGCTATCCCCAAAATTCCTTGTGTCACCGGATACAGAAGCGCTCAACTACCAGATTTTATCCATGTAAGCCACCATGACTAAGCTCTCACGATGTAACTCAATTGAATGCTTTGCACTTTGTGAATTAGGTTGATCCTAGCATCAAACACATAAGCTCGGTTTGCCTACTAATGTTGTAATCTACGTACACATCAAAATCCACAAAATCCCTTCGCAATGTTGATGCTCCGCTACTTGTGATTAGATCTCCCTAACAATTACGGATTCGGTCTCTCAAATCTAGCTTTAGTATTGTAGACAAGTCATGCAATTGACCACTTGAACAACTTGAAAACAATCCATGGTCATAATCATAGTAGAAGACAATCGATAAAATAATTAAAACTCGAAATAGACTTGCATAAATATTGAGCTTCACGACTGGAACATTGATTTCACCCTTAATCACAAAGAATTACATGAAGATGGAAAAAATAAAGTCCCTCCCCAAAGGGGGAGAGGGAGAGTGAAAGATATTTGTCTACAAGAGGTGTGTGTAAAAAGATGTGTAAAATTGTCTCTAAGCTCCCCTATATATAGGCTTCAAGTGTATAGGAGCCTTGCTTGAATCCCGTTTGAATTCGGAAACTCAATCAAATTCCAAAAATAAGGAAATTCGCGTCGAGTTACCCCTTAAAGTAATAAACTGGACACCCTTTAGTAGTTCCCGTTTTTAGTCTATTTTCTGATTTTTCTTCTTTTACTCGACTGTTTTGCTCATAACTTCTTCGTCCGACCTCGGATTGACTTGATTCTTTCTCCGTTGACTTCGTATTTCAATTCTCTTCAAGATAGAGCCAAGAAAAATCGCATTTGAATGAGTATAACTTCGTATTTGGCCTTCCTTATCTATTTGCCCCTTTTTGGCTCATTAGATGATTTCTTCTTCTTTCGTGAATTAGCTCCAAGACTCAATAAAATACAAAACAAAACTAATATTTACATTTTTACAAGAAAACTAGTTAAGAAAGCATAATCGATCGATATTTTAGAGAGGTGTTTTAGGCACCTATCAGGCAACTCTTGCGTAAGACAGTAAAGGACGTCTGTTTGCGTAGGGGAGTACATGTGCGTGACCACCTTGCTGTGGTTGGAGGCATAGGAATATTGAGGGTAAATCTTTGTGACTAATAGTCGTATTAGGGTCATATTTTCTGCACCAGCTAGTCCGAAGTCTGAGAGTAGGTGTGTTGGCGGCTTAATTCTTAAGAGTATTCAAACTGGACTAGGTCCCAGGGTTTTTCTACGAGTTTGTAGTTTCCTCGATAACAAAATTCTTGTGTGTACTTTACTTTATTTCCGCATTATATCTGTCATTTATAATTAAAGTATCGTACTTGGTTGTTGACATAGCCTTTCGGATCTTGTATTGACTCCCTTGTGTGAATCAATCAGTGACGAAAGAGATCTTGTTCTTGAGTTTTAATTACAGGAACCGTTCAAGGTTTGACTTATAGGTGGACTAAAATAAAATATTGGTGGTGTACTCGGTACCCTCGTGTTTTCAATTGGTATCAGAGCAGGCAAACACCGTAAAATCTAACAATCTGTGTTTGGCTCGATCCAACCTATAAGAAAAACATAAATAAGAATAATGATTCTAGTTCAGTCAATGTACCTCCAATAGTACATATCTTGTTTGACATATCAGAGTTCAAGAAAATTGAACTTAAGAACGTGAATGCATATGTTGTGGCCATGATAGAGTTCTAGAATTTTCCACACAACATATGAACGCGTTCGTGAACATGAACTCGAACACTGTTGGGTACTTATAAAAAAACCAACTCATCCTACTATAGTTCTGAAACAGTGGATCACTATGGATAAAATATTGCGCCAAGAGAACTAATCTTTCATTCCTTCTAGGATCAATATATATACAACATCATCGGCTATTTAAATTGATAGAATTGGTAGCTACGAAATCGAGGAGAACATTTCTAACCTTTTGACGAGAGGACGATAAATATCAAGTGTATAAGCTCCGGTCTTTAGTCTTCAAATGGTCTTAGTCTCAATACCTAGTCGACCCTAGTCCGAGAATGATACTGTATATTAAATCAAGGATTGTGTTTGGCAACTAAAATTGACAACTGACTTTCCATACCAACGCCAATGGGTTCAACCTAGCAATTCTCTAACAAAACACATTGGAAAAAACCATCTTTTGAAACACTTAATTCAAGTTCAAATTAATTTATGATGCTTTTGTTAGGGCTTATCTTCATGTTCTTGTTGTTGGTTACAAGTTAATCAATGGGTTTTGATCAAATCGATGAGGGTTATGAGCAAAATTTGGTTTTTAATTGACATTACAAAATTTAAGATTCATTCTAAAGTTTGGGGGAAAATTGAAACAAATGATGATTTTAACTTTCTTCGGAAACTTTAATCTTGAGGAATAGTATGATTTTGTTAATGATTGTGATTGATAGAGGTAGAGATCGTATGCCACGAAGCGCTTTGTGGTGGTGCTTTTGTTAATGGCGTACATGATTTTTTGGAAGGTATCTCAAATTACCAATCTTAAAGAGTATCAAAAATTCCCCCTTATAATTTGAAATGAATTCTGATTCAAAATGGGTATCTTTTGGTGGCATATGGTTGAATTTTAATTTAAAATGAATTTCAAAACGATTTCTTTTTAACATACTCTTAATGTTCTCCAGTGCGTGATATTGAAAAAGAAAGGACAGTTGATCTAGTTCATTTGTGTTAGGGCATTGTCCGGTCAAACCCACTAGCGTTGGTATGTCAAGATGGTTGTCAGTTTTAGGTGTCAAAACAAAATTCTTGATTTAGCCTACTTTGATATAGACAAAGTAGTAGAGACCTTGAAGACGAACACAGTGCATATAAAGTAGACATCGAATATTCTTCATCGACAAAAGGTTAGTAGGAGTTATGACTTTTATGGAAATTCTTCTATTCTACTTATTCTATCTTTCGAAATAGTCGGCTACTTTAGTAGAGTTATAGCGATTGAGATTTTGTAATCTTGTCTACATAACCATGAGTTATGTTAGTATTTGTTCCCACAATACTAAGGTTACAAGATGCATGAGATAGATTCGATGCCCTTTCCAGTGTAATGGTTTGCTTGCAAATCACATGTACGAAACAAATGAATCTAAAGGAGTACTCTAGAGAAGAGTCCAGCGGATTATAGCTGAGGGCGTAATAACACGTCTAAGTACTGGCCCAACCCAGAACTTCCAGCGGATCCAGTTAAACCCTAATTCTGAACGACGGCGGTTCACGAACCGGTTCGTGAACAGTGACTCCGGAGTTCACTTTTGAGTTCCAAAACATTAATTTGTACACGTACATGTACGTGAACCACAGATTAGATGAATTTGGCCGGAATTCAGAAGGACGGTTCCCGAACCGTCCACGTGGATATTCTTCTAGAATTTCACGCGGGTGAAACTTCTGACTCCTTTATCTCTTAGTTGGACTTGTGCTTATCAGAATATCTTCTGTAGTCCATCTAACGAATCTCAATGTGTCAATCAGATAAAGATTATCTCTGGTCTGTTGGATCTCAATCCTGAAGTGTTTGTGAGCTAACAAAATATTTGGCAGATAAATGTTTAAGGATTTCCAATTGAGATAAATCTAGGGTTTCTTTGTGTACAAGCTAAGTAACGGGTTCGTTTACACGGACACTTGCTAACTTGTAGGTTAAGAAACTAGTTTCTTTATTCCTAAGCAACCTATCTTATTGAGTGCTATAAATAGAGGGTTAAAGAACGAAAACCACAAGCATCAAGCATACTTGAAGTTTCTCTGTGGAATTGATCGTAAAATCTTTCCACTTCGGTGTAAGCTTGCTGTGGTATAAAGACTTCTCTTGAGAATTGTGAAGCACATGTAGAAGATAACGTACCTCTTTGGTTATTACCAGATTAACCTGTAACCTTGGTAACCTGATCACGTTCTTGTCTATTCTACGGCCCTTCTCTTCTGCAATAAGGTCATTCAGGAACTGATACGTTACATACAAGGTTGAAGGAAGCAATGCACGACTGCACTCGGTTTTGTAAGACCTAGTTAGATCCAGTTGTATAATTATCTTAAGTGATTCTTTTTACAACCGAGGTAGAGACAAGTTGGGCATAGTTTACTCGGTTTACTTGTCAGCCCCCCCACTTGTAAGTAGATTTCCGTATGACCTGGAGCAATCCAAAGGAAGTCACTTTGTGTATGTCAAACTGAAGTGGACAATTCAAACATACAGTCAATAATTAAGGTTGCAAAGCCGGTATTGTTGACACAAGCCTTTAACAGCAGTTAAAGAAACTCCTAGGCCTGTAACGGACGTCAGCTAGGGGAATCAAGTGCGTGACGATCTGTGGGGCTTCTAGAGACGTAAGGAGTACGACAATAGCCAATTCGCTTGGAGGGATTGAGTTGGTCTCTGCTACATCCCATACCGAAGTCTTATAGTAAGCTAGTGTTTGTAGGAAGTTTGTACTGTGTGGTGTTCAATCTGGACGAGGTCCCGAGGTTTTTCTACAGGTCGTAGTTTCCTCGTTTAAAAAATCTCCAGTATCTTGTGTGCTTTACTTTCCGCATTATATTATCTGATTATATAATTAAATCAAACACAAGAAGTACATTATTAATAATTGTCGAGTTGGTCCATAATCCATCTAGGGGATTTGCCAAGATTTATCTTGAGTTGGACCGATCACTTGTGATCCCACCCCGGTTATCAGATTTGGATATTGATTTTTGAGATCGTCTCACGAGCCCAAACAAAAAATTGGTAGTATTTTGGTACCCCTGCTTTTTCAATTGGTATCAGAGCCGATGAACACATAAAAGACGTATCTGTCTGTGTTTATTGAGGTTCGTGAAATAACGTCAATAATGAAAGGATCAGGCTTTGACTACTCAAGGTCATTAGGATTATCTGCCCCAAAGAAATCCACTCCATCCGTTTCTCAACAAAGTGAGAAGAAATCTGGTAATCTCATAAAAGTTGCAGTAACCCAGAATGATCCTACACCTAGAGACTTCTATAATGAACAAACAGAGAAATACATATCTCTGCGACAAAAATATGTTCAAAGTCTACGTGATCTCAATGATGCATTCAATCGTGAATTCTCATTGTCAGAACTCCTAGAACAACAACTCCATAAGATGGACTTGTAGTTCAAAAACTCAGGGATTCGAAGAATTTCTTCTCTAGAATCTGCTCTAAATCAGAGTCAAAATCGTGAACAACAAATTGCGGAAGAACACGATTTGGAGATTCAACAAATCGTCATCAGTAAGAGAGATGTAGAAAATCACTTGGCAAATGCTAAAAAAAGATGCAAGACTCTTAAAGAAGAAAATTTGAAACTTATGGATCTGTCTCAAATCCATAACAAATCATAGAAGGATTTTACAAGAAGTGAGATACAAAACCCACACACTCCAGGTATCTTATCTGCATTAGAAGTAGCAATTGTATCTTCGAAAGCCACTAAGAAAAAGAAGGTAAAGCCTTCAGTCACAATAGAGTGACCGTATTATCTGATTCCTCAGGTAATCACAGTGATTAGAAGAATACAAAAGGAGGTGGTAGAAGGCATGAGATAACGCTGAGCCTGTAAAAAGAAAGGACACCTCAAAAAAGATTGTAATAGTCAGAAGAAGGATATGCAGATTGATCAGCTGCAACACACGTTAAACCTTGTGCTAAAAAATGTGTCTGAACTCTGCAGGCCTAATCCACGGGTGATCCCTAGAACAAAGCCTCCAAGAGATCTCCTTCACCCATGAAACATGTCAGAACTATTACAGAAAAACGGATACATAATGATCAACAGTGGATTAAGGTGACCTCCTCACCACAACGAAGATCTCCAAACAGGACAACCACTCCAATAGGAAACCAGTCTCAACATCTTGATAACCTGGTCACTCAAGAGGAGTTAAACAAGTTGTTGTCTGATTTCGCTAAGAGAAATTATTCCCGAAGGAAAAACTCAAGAAGTTCCTCCAATATTGAATCATACCATGATGACAGTAACTTCTATGAAAATTTCAAGGAAACGTCATTTAGGAGGTCAAGACGATGGCGTAAGAATGGTGAGCATCAAGGAGCTCACCATAACACTAAATTCTAATGTTAAAAATAGCTTCCTTATTTTGGTACTGGAATAAGGAATGCTTTAAATCAGGGTTTGCTCCCTGATCTGCTCAGTACCACTTGGAAACATTTTTCCGAGTGTTCAATGGCTTATTGCCATGGAAAAACTATATTGAGGATCGTATGGACTCTTATAAAAAACACTAAGCCTACTGGGCTGACGGGTTCAAAAAAATAATCTTTTACCCAAACGGTTCCCGAACCGTCGGAGAATATTTTTTTTTCTGTACGAGAAACTCATTAAGCAACGTCTACCCACCAGCTGGCATCATGTTCTCTTCACGAAAAACGAGTGTTTTCTTTTTCAAAAATACCCAATAATTTAAGATGCAATCCTTATGGGACTCTTGGTATGCATTATTTGGGTCAATCCTTCCTGGTATTATATTCTTATAAATACCACAACACCTGAAAGGTTAATTCATTCAAGTGTTTTCTCTGCTTTCTTACTCTAAAACAATGGGAAAGAATAGCATGGCAGGAAGTATGAAGAAGAGAGTTCTGCTGGAAGAAGAGGTAGCTCCTCCAATCATCAAAGGAAGAGAGCCGAAAATTGCTTGCTATTATGCTTATAGCTATCAAAATATGGAAGAAGTTGACATGAGAAACAATGATGTTGTTTATGATCTCATCAAACATAACACCCGTTTGTTTCCTCAGCATGCAAGTACTGTGGAAGATTGTGATTTGCTTGAGTCCCAGATGGAAGCAGTGTTGAATGAGCTCAATCTCATGAAACCACAGATAAGAGAACTTGTCAATGGCAAAGACCAAGTTGTTTCCAGTGATGCAAAGGAAATAAATGACAAGCCTTCCACTAGCAAGTCCGAATAAAGCTAGATTCTACAGTTATTTTAGTATCTTCTTTCATAATAAATTAGATTAGTTGGTTCCTTGTGAAAACTTATTCTTACTTTTGCCTAAGGAATATAAACTATATCTAAAAGTAGTTTGCCTTTTCATGCTTTATAGAGTTTTACAGGATGTACTACTTTGTCATTGATAAAAGTTCTTTTTAGATAATTATTAATGATGGTTGCAATACTTGATTTGTCTACCTCAATCTTATTACATTACATAGCTTTTTCCAGTACCTTGGTAGTGATGCAAAGTTATGTCATGTTACAAAAGTTATGCTTTTTCTCACGATCAAGAAACTTTTGATTATATGATTTTAGGGTTTCCACAAGCTCAAAAATCATATACTCTTTTCCAAAAATTTGGCTAAGGAAAGGATATTGTAAACAAAGAAAACTGGATACATTAATTTGTCTGTCCAAGTTAGGCTTTGTAGTTGTTCTTTACTGAATAACACCACATGGGGGAGAGTTCTTAATTGAGCTTGCGCTTAATAACAAATCTTTTTGGGGAGCGTGGATGTGGAATATTAGGAGAAAATTGTATCTATATTTATCCAAAGATGAATCAACTTCGAAATCCTCGTTCTGATTTCCTAGTTATGCCATCTTAAACTTGATATGCGAGTACATCCCTGACTTGACTATCTCTATAGGCTTGAAACCCTAAGTCTCAACTAGTTTGTCATATTTTTGTGACAAATAGGGGGAGAATACATATGGTTTCTTGTTCTTGTGGTTCATAACCATAGGGGGAGAACACTGTATTGCTTACTTATGTAATTTTTCGAAAGTATCAAGTAAGGGGGAGTAAATATTGGGCTTCATACCAATCTGGCAAAAAGAGGTATAAAGATTAAGGGGGAGCTTCATATAAAGAATGAGTAGAATCACTTTATAAGTTTTGGTATACAGACTTTAAACTTGCTCTGATTCTTACTCTTTGCACAACAACATGTGGGATTAACATATTAACCCATGTAAGCTCGAGCATACCTTTGTGGTTGTTTGAGCTGGATATGTTGTGGTGTTGTCTACGAATTCATCAACAGGAGTTCAACGAACACATCAAGACTCAAAGGAGAAGTTGAAGAATTCAAGAAATTAAGATACATCTGGGTAAGATCTTTATTGTATATCTTTTGAATCCATATGTAAATTGGTTTTGTCACTAAAATTGGCAAAGGGGGAGATTGTTAGGGCATTGTCCGGTCAAACCCACTAGCGTTGGTATGTCAAGCTGGTTGTCAGTTTTAGGTGTCAAAACACAATTCTTGATTTAGCCTACCAGAGTTTAGATTTCGGAATTGGGATATAGATAAAGTAGTAGAGACCTTGAAGACGAAGACAATGCATATAAAGAATACATTGAATATTCTTCATCGACAAAAGGTTAGTAGGAGTTATGACTTTTATGGAAATTCTTCTATTCTACTTATTCTATCTTTCGAAATAGTCGGCAACTTTAGTAGAGTTATAACGATTGAGATTTTGTATTCTTGTCTACATAACCATGAGTTATGTTAGTATTTGTTCCCATAATACTAAGGTTACAAGATGCATGAGATAGATTCGATGCCCTTTCCTGTGGAATGGTTTGCTTGCAAATCACATGTAGGAAACAGATGAATCTAAAGGAGTACTCTAGAGCAGAGTCCAGTGGATTATAACTGAGGGCGTAATAACACGTCTAAGTACTGGCCCGGCCCATAACTTCCAGCGGATCCAGTTAAACCCTAATTCTGAACGACGGAGGTTCACGAACCGGTTCGTGAACAGTGACTCCGGAGTTCACTTCTGAGTTCCAAAACATCAATTTGTACACGTACATATACGTGAACCACAGATTAGATGAATTTGGCCGGAATTCAGAAGGACGGTTCCCGAACCGTCCACGTGGATATTCTTCTAGAATTTCACGCGGGTGAAACTTCTGACTCCTTTATCTCTTAGTTGGACTTGTGCTTATCAGAATATCTTCTGTAGTCCATCTAACGAATCTCAATGTGTCAATCAGATAAAGATTATCTCTGGTCTGTTGGATCTCAATCCTGAAGTGTTTGTGAGCTAACAAAATATTTGGCAGATAAATGTTTAAGGATTTCCAATTGAGATAAATCTAGGGTTTCTTTGTGTACAAGCTAAGTAACGGGTTCGTTTACACGGACACTTGCTAACTTGTAGGTTAAGAAACTAGTTTCTTTATTCCTAAGCAACCTATCTTATTGAGTGTTATAAATAGAGGGTTAAAGAACGAAAACCACAAGCATCAAGCATACTTGAAGTTTCTCTGTGGAATTGATCGTAAAATCTTTCCACTTCGGTGTAAGCTTGCTGTGGTATAAAGACTTCTCTTGAGAATTGTGAAGCACATGTAGAAGATAACGTACCTCTTTGGTTATTACCAGATTAACCTGTAACCTTGGTAACCTGATCACGTTCTTGTCTATTCTACGGCCCTTCTCTTCTGCAATAAGGTCATTCAGGAACTGATACGTTACATACAAGGTTGAAGGAAGCAATGCACGACTGCACTCGGTTTTGTAAGACCTAGTTAGATCCAATTGTATAATTATCTTAAGTGATTCTTTTTACAACCGAGGTAGAGACAAGTTGGGCATAGTTTACTCGGTTTACTTGTCAGCCCCCCACTTGTAAGTAGATTTCCGTATGACATGGAGCAATCCAAAGGAAGTCACTTTGTGTATGTCAAACTGAAGTGGACAATTCAAACATACAGTCAATAATTAAGGTTGCAAAGCCGGTATTGTTGACACAAGCCTTTAACAACATTTAAAGCAACTCCTAGGCCTGTAACGGACGTCAGCTAGGGGAATCAAGTGCGTGACGATCTGTGGGGCTTCTAGAGACGTAAGGAGTACGACAATAGCCAATTCGCTTGGAGGGATTGAGTTGGTCTCTGCTACATCCCATACCGAAGTCTTATAGTAAGCTAGTGTTTGTAGGAAGTTTGTACTGTGTGGTGTTCAATCTGGACGAGGTCCCGAGGTTTTTCTACAGATCGTAGTTTCCTCGTTTAAAAAATCTCCAGTATCTTGTGTGCTTTACTTTTCGCATTATATTATCTGATTATCTAATTAAATAAAACACAAGAAGTACATTATTAATACAAGCATACTACCCGGTGCATATGCACCGGAAGAATTGCAAGGGTTTACGGTACCAAATTTTTCGAAAGGGTTCATATAGTATTCTATGTGTACCCCTATGGTTATTGTCACTTCTTTCTTTCAGAATCTTCAAAATTGCCCGTGATGTCGTCTTTCTCAGCAACTATATTCCAAACATTTTGTATGGTTAGACCTTGGCTCTAGTTGATTGTTATAGTGAAACATATCTCACCTGGGTTGAATTGCCTTCTTCTGAATAC